>JASFDF010000914.1:0-10169 GCA_036937115.1 Nidularia sp. FH-822889 | reverse complement strand
CCTTATCAGTAATATCACACTTTTAGCTGAGTTTCAACTCTCTCTGGAAATATCTTTCACATTAAATTTTCATGATGACTTAGTGAGTGTCATTCAGCTTCTTGTGTTTCTGTTTGCATGTCTGCAGCATTTGGTTTAAGTGATGTCAAGCCACAGATGCAGCCACAGAAAAGCCATATGCATTGTTTACACAAAGCAAATAGCCACCATGTAGCTCTGTAGCTTGTCTATGGCTCCACACAAACTGTCTGTTAAGAAACTCTGGGGGCTAAAGACAGAAAGGTCTGAGACACTGACTTGTCTATCTTGTTTGCTGGCAGTGTCATTGGTCCCAACCTACTTATATCAAGTGGTACCATCAGTCTCAGTCTATATTAGGAAAGTGCCATCATGCCTAGATGTGATGATGATAAGCCATCAATTTCAATGATTCCTTTTTGCAAGCTTGCTACCTTCCTACTACCTGCCTTTTCCTTTATATTTCTTCTTTGAATCTCTCATGAAAATTATATCTGACATTGGTTTCAATGAACTTGACATTGAAGGATCAAATGTGGTCACCGTTGCAATCCAAGTTCTCAAATTAATCCCCTATAATGGTAATATGGAAAGCTTTACATGGATCTGAGGGCAGAAATACTTACATATTCATGCAAGAAAGGATCCTTCTCAGGCAACAAATTAATGTCACATTGCAACTTGTGTGCAAGGATCCATTTTACATCCCCTTGTTCCAACAATAGTCCATGTACAGGGTGAATTCAAACATCCAACATGGTCAATCATGCAGTCTGAGCTTGCAGAAGTCATGCAGAATGTATGGACCATGCTAAATCCTAGGAGGGACAAAACATCAGCAGCTGCTAGAGATTACAGATAGCACTGGACTTCCCTACAAACAAGCCAATGGAATACCAGACTTGGAATTGATCCTTCATGTCAAGGATATTTTGAAGGAATTAAGTTTGACAAAATACAATGGATCAGACAAAGTACCATGCCATATTTGCAGTGATATCCTTAATTTGAAGGATATGTGAAACCATGTTGGGTCACATATTTTGCATGCTGTTCACAACCTGAGCCAAAATACCATGGTAAGAATTTTAAAAAATATGCTAAAAGCATGCTAATGGCATTTGTGATTAGATCAGATTGAATCCATGTGGATGGTGTGGAATTAAAGGATGCAAAACCCAACTTGTCCAAACTGCAAAAGGTGCAACAGCCTTGATATCAATTACTCCACTTGCAAATATTATTACACCAAAATGAAGTATTCATGTGCAGAGAAATTTACCAAAGCAACACCTTATACCAGCATTCCACTAAATTTCCCTACCTGCCCACCAGGATGTAATGGCCAGCAGAAAAACTTCTGGAAATACAAGCTCATACATCACATGTCTGTATACATTGAACTTCAGGACTCAATGGTGTGACACAAGTACAGTATCCCTCATAGTGATGTCATCAAGCAACTTGACAACAAAAGAAAAAGAGGTTGTGCAGAATAAAATGTTTCTGAGGCTTCTACTACATCACCCAGGCAGCCATCACTGTCAAAAAAGGCCTATTAATTATTCTAAATGTAGATGATCAATTAAAAAATACAGGGGAGGTTGAAGTAATAGGAAAGAAAGAGCTAGCAAAGAGGAATTTTTAAAGTTGATGGCAAATCACTATCACATCTAGGCATAAAGCATATGGCACCTTCTTATATAGACCTTGACTGATGTTACCGCTTGATATAGGTTACAAATAATGGCACCACCAGCAAACAAGATGGACAAGTCAGAGTCTCAGACTTTTCTGTTGTTAGCCCCCTGAGAAACCCCATTAACTTTTGAAAGTTGTGTATGCCAGAGAACTTGAAACAGATTGCTGTTGAGGTAATATATTTCACATGATCTGCTAAAAATTTTGGCACCACCTAGTGTTGCATAAGTTTGGTCCTGAACTTTGGCTTGAATGTAAACCATCTAGAATCAAACCTAAAGTTCAGTTCAATGTTCAGGGATTTTGCTGAACCAAACTTCAAGTCCAGTTTGCAGTTCTGACAGAGATGAGTAGGTTCAAACAGGTTCAGACCAAAACTTATCGAAAGGTAGTTTTTTAAAAATATTTGCCACATTTTTAAAATTTTATAAAGGTGATGGAAAATGGGAGGATAGTTCTATCAAGAAACCCCCTTTGTTCAGAGAAACCCTTCACACAAAATCTACTTAAGTAGAAGCCCTGTATGTAGCAGCCAGGGTGTTTTGATCTCTCTAGGAAATAAATTAGCACATAGTATAACTGTCACAGCTGTGATTTCTCCCAACATCTTCTGACACTTTCCAACACCATGTTATGATTCCCCACCATGCTTCTGACATTTCCCACCCATTTCCATTCATTGCTAATCTCTGAACTATTGTCTTTATTATATGATGCTCACAATAAAATTACCATTTCTATGTATGTTTCCACTCAGTTATGCTTCCACCTTGTTTCTGTTACTTTTATTTTGTGTCAAGGACATTTATTTTGCCTAGTAACTATAACATTGCTACTTCTTCTTTTATTATTACAATTAGCTATACTCATATTTAAGTAGCTCTGTTCATACTATAATCTCCAATCCAAATATCAACTAACATCATCCCTAGTCTCCTGACTAAGTTACAACTAGTCTCTCTGATTCACTTCCAACCTTCTGACTTTCCTTTTAGTTGACTAACATTGACTAGTCTTATCTCACTCTCAACACTAGACTTGACTCTAGCTGCCATTACCCTTGGTTGTCTCTGACAACCTTCTGACATTGCAACACTTTCTTCTGACATGTGGGCCATGTGTAAATTGGAACCCATGAGAACTGGAAGAGCACAGCACATAAGCTGAAGCCAATGGTTCTTACCTTTTAGTGTTACAATTGGAAACCCTTCTGACAATTACTTCTGACATTTCCAATGTAGTGCTATTGTAGCCTATGACCTCTAGTTCCTAAACTACCTTTGGGAATGAATCTTGATAACAACAGCATTAATTTGGAAGGAGACTGTTAGGGAAACACTATCACAAAGGACAAGGCCATCAATAGCAAGAGTAAAGACAAGAGGATGAGAGATAGAGGAGGATGAGAGGAGGGACCAATGACCTATAGCTGGTTCTCACTTGATAGTGAGAACCCTAAGGGATTGAAGCTGAGGCTAGCTACTGTACATGAAGGGTTTATATACTGCTGACTACTACTTCTAGAATATTCTGAGAGGATGATTAACTACTGCATAGCTAGGCTGAATAAGCATCTGAGTCATCTATGGCTGAGTAAGCCATGTCTGAGTAATTGGCTTAGGAAATAAAATAATCTCTTAAAAACCATATAAAATCATGCACAAAGAGACTATCTATCACTGGTATAAGTTCTTATTAAGGCAGGATACTAATATGCAATGAATATAGTCAAAGAAAGTAGTTGCAGTGAGATTTACTTAGCTATTGGATGGCTCAGAGGACCCTATCACCAGCCATTTCAGGGCTGGCTGGCTTCCATGTATTTGCCAAGTCTGGACATCTTGTTCAAGAAGAATTCATTATGAGTGTTTGAGGGCCTTTAAAAATACAAAAACACAAATACTAATATATGAGACTTACTTTACATAATAGTATTATTTTGTGGTCATAGGCCAAGTGTGCTTGGAGGAATTTACATTGTGATCCAAAATGGCCAGCTTCAGGGTCACATATAGTAGAACATTCCATGGATAAAGTATATTCCATGGGTCAAGTATATTCCAGGAACATAGTGAACCCTGACAGAGACTGCACATCTGACATGTTCAAACTTTCATATTACCATTCACTTCTTTCAAAGTGGACAGTTGATACAACTATGGCCTTGCTGACAACACAAGCCACAAATATTCTTGCACCTTTTATAAACATGAATTCTGCTAGTTATCCACTGAAATGAAATTCAAATGTCTAAATTAAATGTGGTACTCAAAGTAAGCCCCAATTTTTGCACATTTCTATTCTATGCAATGCTAAGATTTTTACCTCCAAAAATCAAAGACTAAAAAGGAAGAAATGGTTGTAAAATTGCAAAATTATATCTGCATCCCTTAGTGATAATGACTCAATTGGGATAACTCTAATTGGGATAAATGCTACATCATCCTTCTGCAGACATGACACTTTGCTATGAGGACTTCACAGATCGTCTTCACATTTGGTAGTCTTATTCTGCCCAAGCACTGGAGTATACTTCAATTATTTGCAAGGGGCACTGTACTATTTCACAACATTGAGCAATTGGTGGTGCTAGTGTTGCACCAGTTTGGTTCAGTCCAATTCTTCACCCATTTTTGCTGAACCTAGAACTGGACTTTGGGTTCAATTCAGGCCTTTCCCTGAACTTTGAACTGGACCACATGTTCAAGTTCAGTTCTGGTTTTAACAGGTTTAAATCTATAGATACTCAAATAATGTTTTTGTCATCTGAAGGATAAAAAATCATGAATAAAACATACAATCTCTCTAATCTTCATACATTAGATAATGTTCAGATGCATTTGTGGGAGTTGATGGTCATATATGATGATGTCATGATATATCAGACTTTTATAATGTGCTCTTGGTAATCCCCACCAGCTTCTTATAGCCTATCAGACCCTATCTTTCACCTATTTGAAACAAAATTTAAAGGCAAATATATTATTAGCATCCCATTTTAGATAATTTATGTGGAAACCTTGATACTTTTGAGAACCTCTGATGAAACAGAAACCACCACCACCACCACCATGCACCTAGGGCCTCTGCAGTCATTGTTGCAGTTCCATCCCTCATCAAGCTTCAGGTACTTGTTGGGTGCATCAATAATTGACACTCAGTACCACTAAGGCTCTGTTTGGTAAGGTTTCTGGTAGCATTGACACCATTCAGCACACTACATCATCATTACTTGCAACCCCCACCACACACAATGCTGTCCTTACCTCCTTAACAGTCACCCCCATTCCCCACCACTCTTGCCAGCAAACACATTCTGTGTGAAATAACTTTGGACCATGAACATATTCCTGTATCATCAATGTCTGCCCACCACCAATGCATCATGCACATGCTCTAGTTAAGAGCTTGGTTTGAGAGGTCCACTAGCAGACAGCTATTGCTACAGTTTTGAGAATCACACTAGGCACTTGGCCCCAGCCTTTGTCCTTTGTTTTCTCATGACTGTATCTATTTGACTCCAGTTCATACCTGCTGCATATATTGGCACCTGACATATCTGATATTGACTATAGGATAGCATGATTGGAGGAATCTTGGCTGATGTGGGATATCTCTACTTGACTTTCACTCTTCTGTCTCTACCCTTATTTGCTTACTATTGTCCACTGAGGCAGTATGTGCTGAGTCTTTGTGATAAAGGTGGAATTGAGTAGGTAAAAAATGTAAACAAATTGTTGATCTGGAAACCCAGGTACTGTTACCTGATCTTCTGGAAGCCCTGGTACATCATGTATTTATTTCCAAGCACATATACTCCTATCTATGTACATCCTGTACAAACAACTCTGCCTCTAAGTACATTAAATACATGAACAAAAGATCAAATCCATATAGTTCTTTCAATATTGCTACTTGAAGGTAGTATTTGGTGTGGTCAGAATGTTTCTCAACACTTCTCCACCATAGATGTGCTCTATAATACTTTCAACTGCATCTACATACAAATAGTTTTTGAAATCCATTTATATTAATCATTAGCACAAATCTACAAAGTTTCATGGGGTAAGACTCTCAGGTAGTCTACAAATGTTTATGGCACTGAGTAATGTTAGATTTGATCTTTTGCAGGAGAACAACTTACCATTACATAATTACACAATCTACACTGTGAGATTTTCTCTATGTAAGATACTTTATACAATGTATTATAAATCTAATACAAATAAATTTATTCAGGAATTTAGGTGAAGAAGGTAGAGAGTACTGCCTTGAATACAAAAAGGATGTTGAAATTCATTAAATTTTGATATTTTGTATTTTCTTGTTCTATTATGTGACCTAATAGTATGCAAAATTTCACACATGTAACAGACTATGTTATATATTGCCCTTCCAAATATCCAAGTGTTTGGCAGTGGAATGAGGATGTGGCAAATAAATTGCTCATGAAAGAATAGTAGTTAGTGGTGTATTTTGGCCATTGCCAAGCTGACTCATTTCCCACTGGTTGCCAGTTCTATTCAAAATATATTCATTCAGACCTCATCTCTTCCAATAAAATTCTGAGTTTTACATCAATAAATGTGAAATATGACATAGTACACATGATCACCATCCAGGAGCCCACATCTAGAGCTGCTGACCTTCACAGAACCCCTCACTTTTTTATGAGTGTTTCTCAAAAGTATCAGAGTTTCCAAATAGAATTATCCCAAATTTCCAGCCCAAGTCATTCACTATCAGGGTTCTTTCTCAAAGTCTTTACTGGTCAATGTGGAGAGAATCCAGCTATAAGGACTAAGTAGCATACTGATAATCTTCTCAGATACTACATTATTAGCCTATAAACTTCTTTAATCATCCCAAATTGCTTGCCCTTCAACTGAGATCCTCCAGGCTCGTAAATGATGATATTTAGTATGATGCCACCGCTTGCACTGATGGTAACATAAGACCACAAGTAAATTCCGGCAAGAAATTTTAGATGGTTGAAAGAGATCTGTTTATGAATGCATTAGAGATATATACAATTTGAATTCTAAACGTTAAGCACTGGTAAATATAACTGGGGAATGCCGTGCACAGCCACACCTTAGTTATTCCACTGCATCCATTCACACGGACCAGTACATCGGCTGCAATCCACCAACAAACCACTAATCCTTACAACAACAGCTATGAGCACACAAACTTGCGCAGGATTCTCTTGACAATGAGCACTTTGTCATACATAAACTCAAGATGAACCCGGTCAGCGCCTCAAGAGTCACCCGGCTTGACTGTGAAGCTAGATCAACCCAGAGCACACCGTCGCCCACCTCCGGAACGACGTAGTCAAGTGCCTGGTGCCAAGCACCACTGCCTTATGCTGCTTTATGCTCAAGTCGATGCGCAACATTTAAACATGGACTCCAGCTTGGGCAGGGTGCTTGGTAAGTACTTGGCCAACTTTGTATGATTCGGTGTAGCTCGGTGTTTCGCTGTTCACAACTTACAACCGCCTTGAAATTGATCTGTCAATCCCAAGGCGAAAATATTTCACCCCCTGATCTCCAGCAACATGCTAACAATGGTATGGATGTCTTACTCTCTCTTACATGGAGCTTAGTATACTACACACTTTTACTCAAAAAGCTAAAGAATGTCGATGAGATATTCGTCGTGAGTGTATGGCTTTATTGCGAACTAATAAGATGAAAATTATACGATATCACAATGGAATTCTCTGAAATTTTACTTATTGGGCTGTGTGCAGGGCTTTAGCTGCTGTGTAAAAATGTCCCTGCAACAATGTTTCATCTTGGAGTTCCCGGGCGATATGGCTTGCGGAATTCATGCCTCTGCTCACAGGCTCAATATAAAGGCATCTAAAAGGTTTTTCTTTAATTTCATTCACACTTCTCCTTGATCTTTACAAGTTTATTTTCAACGGTATTCTCATACTATTACCAACATTTTCGGGTATATATTTTGCCTCATAATGCCGTTTTCTTCCTCGATCATTATAATTGCCCTTCTCGCTGTTGCCACATCCGCCACGCTGCTTTCATCCTCCCATGTTCAGTGCCAGACTGTGTAAGAAAACTGCCCCCCCCCCAACTTCGAGGGAGTCGGCGTCTCCGTCACCAACAGTGCTCGGGAGTAGGCAGCTAGTGCACCTGAGCGTTGGGCCGACGTTACCATCGGTACTAGTTATTGCGGTGGAGCGATGCTTTCTGTGGCTGACTTCCGCTTCAAGCAAACTGGATCACCTGTTACATCATATATAATCAAGTATGCTTATCTGTTGCATACCGGAAATAAGCACTCACGCTCCGTTACTCTCCAGGGGCATTGGTCATAATGAGTTGGTAGTAGGCCTTTCCGATGAGCAGAAAGTACAGTTGAAATGCATCAACACTGCCGATCTGTAAGTTTGTCAACGGCACGAGTAAATCTCTTCTCTGACATAGTCTTGTTGGTCAGGTCCCAGAACTGGAAAGTTTCCTGCGATCATTGCGAGACTGAGATATCGCAACTTAACGGACTCGTCGCTAACGGCTGCAACGTCACCTCTACCATGAACGACCGATTCGTGCAGATCGCCAAATCCAAAGACGATCCAATGTTTTTGGCAGATTGTGATAATTCGGACAGTCAGAACTTTGATTTCTGGACTGCTGTTTGTTGGGATTCGCATATCGGTTAATGGATACGACATTGTTCGCTATCCTTTTAATTTAATATTACGGACATAACAGTTGGTTGCACATACATTCTTTCACACAAATAAGTTTCCCGATACTTCCAATTCTTGCTGCAAACTCAATAACAAAAACCCTTCAAACGGAAATTCACGCACCGTTCATCGATACTAATCAATGGGATTCAAGTCAAGGGTCACCTTTTGACAGCTTCTGCGTCCTGATTTCCATTCATTTCAAGTTGGAATACCGAACAAACTCCTAGCATGCTATAATTATATAAGGTGAAGGAATAGCACACTACTAGCTTCTAGAGCTTTGAAATGAATCTACTGTCCTTTGTAGGCGCTATCTCTTCCTCTACCTTCATTCATGCGGTATCGCAATTCTTTATTTTCACCACATACTGCAGCTGACGATTCTTCTGAACTGTTCTATTTCGATCAGCTTGCATCACTGAATCCAATAATAACCGTTCCAGGAACGATAACTTCTTCTGGACTTCCAACGAGCACTAATGGATGCTGGACGACGGCGATTGTGACACTAATATCAGGAGAAGTACCTCTGGTCTATTGCGCATGCTTTTGAGTTCTATAAAATTCAAAAACTGACAGTGAACCATATTTGAGCGGTGGCAATGCGGCGGTAAGCAAACAACTCGCTAGCATATAACTCCTCTCAGATTTAAACAGGAATTAGTTTCACTGGTGCGACTACCTGTGCTTCTGGAAATACTTGCACTCGCGTGAACGATGTAGCTCAAAAAATCAAACTCTCCATGTAATTGTTGGAATATCGGATCTTAGTTTGCGAGCGTTTCGCGATGCACCGCATTTTCGCATATATTTAGTTTGCATTCTTGTATAGTTTATTGCATTGTATATTGGTTTCAGATCTTACAGTACATAGGTAGTCTACTATTGTTGTATGTGTCATTGATGTTGTCGAGACTGC
This sequence comes from Nidularia sp. FH-822889, assembly GCA_036937115.1. NCBI lineage: Eukaryota > Fungi > Basidiomycota > Agaricomycetes > Agaricales > Nidulariaceae > Nidularia > Nidularia sp. FH-822889. Next base: position 807 of record JASFDF010000914.1, on the reverse strand, counting down.
GTCGTTTATTTTTATAGTAATTGCTTACACCTCCATTTTCCGGTGGTATTGGCAGTGCTTACCGACCAATCCGGCAACTCTGATTACGGCCGTAACTAGTACCTACACTGTTTGCGCGTAGCCGTTAAATGTATACAATATGCAATATCCTTTGTCGCTGACCATATGATTCAGAGGCATAACTCAGCTTTGCTGGAATGTTTTCGGAGCACAGCCACTTAACTGAGTTATGTTTGGTGTTCTGTCTGTTAGAGATTCATCCGGCACAACCGTGAACTTACTTGAAGGGAATGCCCCGGGCTTATTGACAGACTTAGTAATCGACTTAGCAATCATTGACTTGGTAAATAGTTTTTGTAGCTAACTAGAACATAGTAGAATACTTATACTCAAATATAAAAGGACCTCTACGGGAGGCCTTATATTAATCAGTTTCACTCTCTTATCTACTGCGCGACCTCGATTCACAATACTGTTGAATCATCGGCCGAGTAATAAGTAATGATTCTATTAAATATATCCTGAGCCTCATACCGTCGGCGAGGAATGCAAGCTTCGATTTAGCGTGTGATGTAGCATCGTCTCAGTTAACCGCCTGTTCAGGGACATACTCCTGGGGTCTTTAGATCTGGACTTTCTATTCCCGTCAAATCCCGCCATCTCCCTCCTCTCCTACGCCTTCAGACGCACCTAATCCCTCAATCCCCTACAGTATAAGTCCTCAGAATTGCTTTGCCCATGCCCATTGCTGCTCAGATAAGACCCATAGCTATGTACTTCCCCCCCAAGATACTCTATAAATAGTTG
>JASFDF010000912.1:0-10187 GCA_036937115.1 Nidularia sp. FH-822889 | reverse complement strand
TATTCGGAGTTGTAACATCACTACAAGATGACATTATTCACAACTCGTCCTCTCGACTCAGTGCGCAAGCGTCTCAAGTACGTATTGCTCTTGTCTATGGTGTCGTTTTTTGACTAATTCTGTATCATCTTCCGTAGGCGTGTCACCGCTCGCTGTACCTCATTATTTCGGTCTGTCAAGGGAGAAGGCGACTCAGAGTACGCATATCGCAATACTTTGTTAATATGATGATCACGTCCCTGACTCGCTGTTACTCAAGTGAGCCCCCTGAACGCCCTCCTATTCTCGAGTAAGTGCACAAGCATCCTGACAGCGTACTTGTCTGATCCCCACTTCTGTGCCACATAGCAGCGTCCCTCGAGGTGCCCCTACCATCAATGCCAGCGGTGATTCAACAAAGACTAAAGATAGGCCCAAAGGGCCAAAACGAAACTCATAGCTCCAGCACATGCTTTATCCCGTCTTGTTGAGGATGTAAATAAGAATATTCCTGGTGGTCGAGAAACACTTTTATTCCTTCGGTCTTTCCCTCACTCCGCGGAAGTTGAAGCGCTTGCTCTATGTTTGTCATAGTGATACCTCTACCCTGTGTAGACGAGGATTTTAGGCGTCGCTCACGTCTGAAATATTGCAGTAATTCACTTACAGCCGTTTTCATAACGATATACCCCTTCGAACTTCCTGTGCTTGCAACAATTATGAACAGTGGGTCCCGTAGCTTCAAATGAAAACAGCTGTAAAATCCCCGGTATATTGGATTTGATATTACCGACTTCTATCTCCCAAAAAAGCCGCAGTGCAATCACGCCCAAGTTACGGTAGGCAATGCCGCGGGTTCTCTAACTGTACCTACAGTGTTTGCATTGCCGTTTGTACTCGAAATGTATTTGTCCATATGTTGTCTTTGACGGTGCCTGGCACATACTGAACCGCAGAAAACGTCGTCTTCCACTACTTTCACCCTGGAGAAGCACAAAATAGGTGCTCGAAACAACCAAGCTGCAAAACCGAAGCTGGAAAACTTTTTTTCAGCCTTGGAGGTGCAGACTGAACGCAGGAATAACCCCAAGCACATCAGTTAGCTGAACATGCCAGACTCTCAGGCCAACACATGCAAATAACTTTCAGTGGTGTCGTTCAAACGGCAATGCAAAGCACTGTAATTATTTGATCTCGACGCCATGGCCACCCACGATAGCGCCCAAACTGCCGCTCGCAAGACAACATATATGCTTCACCTCGCTTCGCTTTCAATTTATCTCCGGACTCCCACTCGCACATTGTGCCCCACCGTCATACACCCTGTCCTAGTCCATCATGGCCCCTACGGAAGATAAACCTCAGTCTGCCATCGGAGCTGCTATTGTGAGCAGTGTGAAGTAAATTTTAACCGCCTAATACCGTGATTTGGACCCTGACCCTTATCTTAATTATTTCTCGGCATCTTAGAAATATTGTCAGCCCGCTGATTGACGGGGCACAGATGCAGGAGAAGAACAATGATTCGCAGAAGGATGCGTGAGTGTTGTTGTTTTGTACCGCGTTTATTTTGTGAACGGTGTTGCTGACACGTTACCATCAGCCCAACGGAAGAATCGAAGGAACAAGAGTCTGAAGACGCGTAAGTACTACATCACCTTAACGCACAGAGCTGTTGAATATTTACAGCCTTAATCAGGTTCGAGGAATCAGATGTAGACTCTCGCCCTCCGTCCCCGCCAGCTGGGTGCGTCACTATTTATGTTGTAAAAATATCGATCAATTTCCGACTTTTCTCGTTCGAATTAGCTATCGGCCGCGAGGACCTCCCGTGAAAAATGCCAAAGGGGATGAGGAGGAGAAGGATAAAGGGAAGAAGGATAAATCAGGGAAAGATAAATCGAAAGGGCCAAAACAAGGGGATGGAAAAGAGAAGGATAAACCAAAGGGGCCCAAATGAAATTTGAGTGCGTTTGAACTTCAATCAAAGATACTGATATATTTCCATCGGGGGATGAAATGGAAGATAGAATTATAGAAAGTTGTATACCAGCTGCAGTCTCAATTTTCGGTTCAAATTTACAGCTTCTGGTCATGACCTGAGTTACCAAGGACAGCATTTATACGGGTAAAATCCACCTGTCAACCTTAAGTCATCTTCCAAGGATAGCTCCAAGCTGAAATTAAATAGGGATCTTATAGGCGTAAAAAGATTTATTGACTTTGACAAGCTACACCGATGTGGAAAGACAGCTCGAACAACATCGAAATGATACAGTAACAGGATCAGAGGCAATGATAATAAAAATACTATCTGCTAACGATACAGGAGGGTATATCAGGCTCCAGGGGTATGTATACGCGATATAAAATACATTGTACATGCATTTTTGGCTCACTCTCTATACCGCTGTGCTGTTGGAATCATAGGAATATCGTTGATTGAAGATGGTTGGCCAGTTCCAGCGCCTTTTAGAAGCAAGTGAACTTCGTTTTGTGCTTGCGCGATCAGAGCTAGAAGAAGGGTCACCAGTCGTGCTAGTACTGGCTCCCTCCTGAGATTTCTTCTCCCACGCCATCCAAATACACCAGGCTATGAGGATCGCTATCGCTCCCCAGCCGATGGCGATCAGAGTTCGAGTAGAGGTGTTGGAGCCCTCCAAGCACATAAAAGAGAAGGCCGCTAGGAATCCAACCATCCTAGAGCAGCCGAGTGATAAGTATAACATCTAAAAGCAGAAGAAAATGGCCTACTCACCCCCACATCAGAAGGGCGTACGGCAAACTAAACATGATAGCTAAAGACTCGAGGCCGAGGGTTGGATGCTTCCGCTCGTATAAGAAACGCAGCTAAGGGAGTAACTGAGTAGCTTTTCACCGTAAGAACAAAACATTACTTACTGCATCGCTAGCAGTTTCTCTGCCCTTCGTACGGTTTTGACGCACCAGAAGCAGACCTAAGATGATGCTGCCTATGCTCGCGACTGTCGATAAATAACTAGATATCTGAGCGGGGGAACGATATGGATGTCCTTCTTGGTCGACAGTTTGAATAGCTAGGAAAGCGACGTTCGCGTTAAGCAAGACAGTTGCCTATACCCAGGACAGCAATCAGTTCGAGTGTTCGATAGGCTAATAATAGGCGGGGCTTACATATAGAATGAATTCCTGCCACTCGCTATTCAGCTTCTCCATAGAATGTTTCCAGACCGAGTGATTCATTAGGCCATCTACCCACATCTTCTCCAGACTTCGGAGGTGGATGTCTGGTGCTGAGAAAAGAAGAGGCGAAAGCGTCTTCACGAGCATGGTTCGCTTATTGGTAGCGGAACCATGGACCGAGTGGTCCCTGTTGAGACGAGCAGAAGGCTCGCCATACCAATTGTGGAATCGATGGCGAGCTATATGGGGAGCCATGTTCAGGGACGGTTGACTTTTTCAGAGGACATGAAAACATACCGAAAACCCACATAAATCGACCTGCGTGCTCATTAGCAAACTATGCTAATTGGGGAAATGAATAAGGACCTACTCAACAGATGCGTAGAACCGCCATAAGACGTGCCTACGTTTTCTGAGACGCGACAGCCAGTTCAACAAATGAGTGATTCAGACGCGACCAAATCTCTTACTTTTCAAACTATTTGCCAAGCTTAACATCTTTTGGAGATCCTCCAGACTGTAAGGAGCTGTGGAAAGCGACGACGTGAACGAATCTAATGACATGTAAGATGAAGCAAGTTCTGGATAGCGGATTGCAAATACCTCCTATGACGTGCATCAGAATATCTCGGAGCTCGTTCACGAGCTCGTGGGTTATCTTCAAAGAGACAGGGAAGAGTTGGACATGGAACCTGGGAAGGAGAATCAGAAAATTTATTAGAGTTGACGGGTCTAAAGCAGCCTAACCAATACTGGGCCTCAATCTCATGACCTACAGACATGAACAACAGTCAGCGACAACTTCTTTCATTGGGATAATGAGAGGAAGCTCATACCTAGATGGCTCTTAGATGTCACTCCTTGAATTGATTGCCAGTTCGAGAAATTAGAGGCATTGAAGGTGTCCAGGAAGAAGATTGCCCGTGTCTTGTGATCCGCAAAATAGTAGAAATTCGAGATTTCTCCGTCGTCCTCTTTGACTAAATCCAGGACAAGGTCGACGGTAGGAGATAAGACAATGTCATTGACTCTCATGAAGTCGTAGATATCAGTGATATCTTCAGTTATTTGTCGAAGCATCTCGGGATCATAGAGGTCGGCATCAGTAAAAATCCTCTAACAGGCGTTTAGAGTTATAGAAAGATACAGATAATGCTTCAAAGGATCTCACCTTTTGCTCGTGGTAGAAGTAGCAAGCACCCTCAGGATGTAAACATGAAGCCCATCCTGGGGGATCACCACGCCTGTAGGTTTATATGAACATTCTGGGACAATTCATAAGATACAGAACACACCTAGCGAAAGACGTCGTCAAAGGTTCGATAGTGAAATCAGTTTCGACTTTCGGGCTGCGAAACAAATCAACGAGCGAAGATAGCGGGAGACAAAGGAATGCATACACGACAACAGTCTTCCAGTATCGTTGAAAAGTTTCTGGCGCTTGTGGGCATATCCTAGGAAATCGTTCAGAGAGCTTCGTAGGCAAGTTTGGCGGCATGCCCGACGGGCCTTCCACAGCTGGAAGGACGACGATCGAATGAACCGGAGAGACCGAGCGAGATCGTGGCACAGAAAGCAGTTCCGTGGCAAAGGGTATAGGGAGCTGAGGAGCTGATCGCTCAAAGCTGCGGCGGGGTGTGGGGGAAAGTGGTCCATCGTGTTGACGGGGTAGGCTAGGGTATGAGTTGGTGAATTCACGGACTGGCACCCCGAGGTCGTGAGATGAGCGTGATCCGTTGCGCGAGAACATGTACGGGTGAAGGGAACATGCGATGGCCTCATCCGATAGGTCGATGGTGTCTGGAGCACCATCGAACGTAGCTGCCGTATCCGAGTACTGGACATAACGCACTACACTTTGTGATTCCGGTCTCCCGCCAACTCCAGAATTAGATCGCGGCGGCTCCAGTCCCTTGGGAGGATCTCTGCCCCGACGCCATTGGGCGCGCAATATGTTCCAATAGAAAGAAAATCGTTGGATGAGCTTGCTAAACAAGGACTTGTCAGTGACAAGTTTCGTAAGGGCGTATAGAAGACGTCGTAGGTCTGAAAGTAGCAACATAGGGATACACGTCGAGTCAGGATCCGGGACCGGGGGAGATTTACAGAGGTATCGCAAGAATTACAAGGGCTAGCAGTGTTCGTGGATAATTAACGCATAGCACTGTCGTGGGGCAGTGACACAACAGACGTCCTTCGAAAGGCTGCCTCATGGTTGCGTCCTGTCTCCGACTAGGCGGGCCTGGGAAAGTGCTGTGTAATAGTTACTGTCTAGCAAAGTACAACTACCTGGTCATCTGATACTATAACTTTATACATAGTGAACTTATCTGATCAATTCCAGAAAAACATCATTGGTGGTCTGCTCGTAACTACTAGCTGTAGTCATGTTAATGCACCTAAAAGTACTCAAAGTGTTCTTTTGCTACAGCCGAACCTTCCGAGCTTATTTATCCATTATTTACCCACAACTGCAAAAACTGACAGACATCGACCCCGGGTTCCCGCCGTAGCCATACGACAGCTGGCTTTATCACTGAGTACTTAGGCCTACTTTTTCGTATGCAGAGAATATATCAATCGAGATTTTAGTCTCGTGGCCGAGATGGATTTTGTGCATGCATAGGATGGATGGACCAAAGAGGGCTATTAATACGAATGGTATGGTATGTTGTTCGAACCATGTTATAGTGATTATAGATCCCGTAGGCTACTGGTGAATTTGAGGATTTTGTTAGAAAGGAAAGCAATCGAACGATAGTCTTTCAACACATACCAAAATTTCAAGATACAACTAACCGCCGAAATCTCCTAGCCTCTCCTCCGCGCCCGAGGACTCCAGGACTCGGGTTCCGGATCGACATTCAACTTCCACGGGGACTTGGGTGACTCTCCCGGTTCCTGTTTCTGCTCAGTCGCCTGCGGCTTTTGGGATTCCGGAGGTTCAGAATCTGGTTCTGCAGCTCTTCTTTGTGGCTCTCCTTCTGCCGGTGGTAGCTGACTTGCTTTAGGCGCGTCTAAGGCTTCTGCATGCATAGATTCACGTAAACGAAGTGCTTGCTCGTGCTCTTCTCGATCCCGTGCTTCGATCATGGCGACATTGGCAAGTACGCGTTGTTGACGCTCCACATCCGCTTGCAGCTCCTGGTTGCAAGATACAGGTTAAAACATAACACGGATGGTGTCCAGCAATGATATACCTCGAGAGTCGGTGGATGATGCCGTGTGTGCGTAAGCCATGCCGACCATTGCACTGCCGCCAAACCTGTCGTCAGCAGGAGCACGAGAAATGAAGCTGTAAACTCGGAACGCACCCGGAAGTCTTTGTCCACCGCCAATATATTTCCACATATCATCCGCCTGATGATATTGCACCGTCCGTTTCGTTCGCCTCGGGTCTAGACGTAATGGTTCAATGAACTGCGGCACGGACGCGACACACAAAGCAAGGTACGCACCATCCGATGAGCTAGGGTGCTCAAAATATTTATTGCCTGAATATGCATCTGTGAGCTTAATTAACTAACCCAGGTTATTTGCGCTGTTACCTTGAAGGTCGCGACCGACGCATCGTACCTTCGAAGTTTACGACATGAGCGTCCGTTTTCTTGCTATGAGTCGAGGGTCCTCACTGGATTCCTTATTGCGGTCCAAATTTTTGATATAAATGACATAGCGCAGGAGGGCTTGAGGAGAAATTAGATATGGTGATTGTATCCAAAGAACAGGTCATGTTCAGCACACCAATGCCGTCTTGATCCCGTCCGTGAACTAGGATTAGTCAGCAGTATGGAAAGTCTACTACGATCACGTGCGACCTTATATTCTTGTGTATATCACCACAATAGGCTGTTAGTAGATGCCTCTACACCAAGCCTTTGTACACTTCCGAAAAATCCACAAATTGGAAGTATTTCAATGAATTTCGCATCAAGGCATTCCCCTCCACAAGCTTACGCATGACAGAGCTATGGATATAATGTGCCTATTTTAGTTTACTGGTGACAGTAGCAAGACGGTAGTTGTCAAGTTGATTGAAATGGCAGTTCTTTTGTTGTGCAAGTTGGGTCACAAGGGTCATGATGTGCCTACCCAGAGTCCGACAGAGTTGGAGTATATATACGCGTGTGAAGGAAATTCTTGCAAGGTTTAAACTTGATCCCAGAACTTGCAACCCCCTGCACCCAGCACTACTGCCGTGGACGGTGGACCCAGTTGGTGATAGGCCTGCGATCTATATTAATTAGACCCATGTATTCAACACAGAATGCGAAGGCCAATATGTAAGTGTTTGTGTATTTTTCGCAGTTGATTGGTGGCCTCAATAACACAAAAAACCAGCACACAGCCTAACCCAGATATAAAAGCACCTGAAGAGAATGAGAACGTGTAAGCGCTAAGCACTACGTAGCTATGATATTAGTCTTGAATTGTTGTCGCTTACTTTTTGCTTAGTTACAAGCCATTAGGGACTCCTCATGAACCAGCCCAGGGAGATGAGGGAAAATCTAAGGACAAATCGAAAGGCCCGAAATGATATAGCAATGTTGGAGCTCCACTCAATGATGGAAGCTTTAGTTGGTACTCTGTTAGTATATATTTTATTCATGTTAGAAACACAGAGAATTATACAAAAATGTTGAGCAGTAGTTTGGTCAAGACAAGAAATGAATTCATTACTCTCTTGTAGGCAGATACATGAAAGGAGAGCAAGTCAGAATTCAGGAGTAAAATGAATATAAAAAGTATCGCAGTGGAGTAAGATATCAGTATAAAGAAAGAGTTCACTCTGTTAGAGTAATATTTTTATTAATGAAATGAAGCAAGCTTGAGATTTACTAAGCTACTATACCGCCGCCTCCTTATCCTCGACACCATCAGACCACCTATGCATATTTCGCTCTGACTTACTTACTAGCTAGCTACAGGATCGCTATCCCGATACACAGTAATCACAAATGATGCACCACAGGCCTCAAGGTCATCTCCCTCGCACGACAATGCACGACAAGAATCGTCATTCCATTTTCGATAGCATTGCCGCACCCTTTAAAATTGGGTTTAATCGTGATAAATCCCCTGCAGGGTGCGTAAAACCTACAGCACTCCTGACCGGACTCGAGTCCGGCAAATGCAAATCCGTGGTACTTGTATGTCTCTGTGCAGCTTACTGCAGTGACAGGTTCGTCCTGTAGAAGGTGTTCATATGGGACAAGCCTTACTACAAGTGCACGATTGGGACTATCTCTGTATTTGGCAGATAAGATGTTTTAATCATCTGCTGATGAAGTTATCACATACGAAAACATCCAATATAATCCAACTAAATGCATTAGGCTTGATTATAGGAATATTATCTAGGAAAGGATTATTATAAATGGTCAAGCGAGACGCCCCTCCGCAGGTAATTGAAGCATTAGCTGCGCATGGTAAATTGTATTCGGAGTTATCTGTGAGCTTCCCTGACTTGGGACGAATTACAGAGCCGCAATCTGTATGAATGGATCAGTCTGAATTCATACTCAACCCTTTATCCATAATTTGAAAGTACCCACAGCATTCAACACATATCCCAGATGACATTCAAACTGGATTAATGAATGAAGGACCTAGCAGAATTTGCGATGCTGCACTGTCACTATGGTCTCCTCAGGCTATTAGCAGAAGAGTTCAGTTAATTGCAAGTCCAAGGATACATTTGTGTATGCAGACCTGCGAATATTCCAGTCCGGCAAATTCATAGACGTTAGTCCTTGTGGCAGAATAGAGTGCAATCGCCGGGTGGCATTCCTCTCGGGTCGGTATAGGAATCTCCTATCAGAGTCTGTGATGCCGCATTGTCTCTGCGGTGTCCCATCAAAATGAGAGCGAAAGTGCATGAGACAGTATGACATCCGCATAGCATCCCCCGAAGTTTAACGAAGCCTGGCAGCGGTTCTATTGGACAAGGCGGTAGTAGTCTCCGCTGTAATTCACTGTCAGCTGCATGCATAAATGCATCCTATCGATATATGAGTACTCCAAGTTCGAAACACCATAAACCAAAGGACTTGTCACTTACTTGAAAATGGACAGAGATCCAAGGATTATCGTTGCTGTTTTAAGAGAGGAGAAGATAGGCATTAGATGTGCCGGGAAGCTGAATTTTTAGCCTTTCTTATATAGATAGGTATAGAAATTTAAAGCGATGTAGATGGAATTATGACCTTGAGCGATAAGAACAGTCAAGTACGAGATGCCTATTTATTTTTATTCCTCAATGCATGCCAAGAAGTTCGGCACGTCGGAATGCCAGCTTTACGGAGAATGATGCACATATATCAGAACTTTAATGAGGCCTACAGCAGCGGGGGAGAAGTAAGAATTATCTCAGATTCAGCAATTTCTCAAACATAAATACTTACATACAGCTCACAGAATGCTGGCCCTGTTTAACAGCCACATTGTCGCTGCCGCGACATCTGCATCTGGTTTTCCATAGTCTCGCCTTTATGCAGTGCAAAATTTACATCTCCAAAAATTAAAGCGTAGGATAGTGTGATGCTATCAACGACGATGACCATGGACAGTACATGGGAGGAGTTGGAGTTGTGAAGAAAGAGTTGAATTTGAATTTCGCAATAAAGCATGTTTGTTGTTGGCCCTGTTGACAAATATCGGTGACTTCGGTCTTCGCACCAAGGGGAATTTCATCAGACAATGATACCATACATAAGGGAATGGTATTAGAAATATATCATCAAGTTGCAGGATAAAACAACGTCTAAAAATCAGAAGCCTGAATCATTCCCTAGGTCATCCTCGTCGAGATCACCCTCCTGGATCTCTTTGGCGAGCTCCTTCTCGCGTTCCCGCGCATCCTGGGCAGCAGCGAGCTCTTTCCGGTGCGCGTTGAGCGGGTACCGCATCGCCTGTAAAAAAAAGGAGCCATTAGTCACCGCCCAACACAAATATAACCAGAAACCTACCTTGACGCTCTCATTATGCAAATCCAAGCAAAATGCAATCCGCCTCCCAAACACTTCCGTCACCTCCGGTCCATACCC
>JASFDF010000911.1:0-10224 GCA_036937115.1 Nidularia sp. FH-822889 | reverse complement strand
ATAGTGACACCGACCACCCGCTCGCCATCCTGCCCACCAGGACTACTATCGGCAATAATCTGCACTCCGATGTTGATGGTGGTCTGCTGCCCGAAACGAATGATCTTTGTCCCCGCACGCCAGTCCCAACATACAAGGGCTTTGTCAGCACCTGCAGAGACAAGATTCTTAGAAGAAAGAGCGACAGCACGGATGCCGTTCAAGTGTCCTGCCAATTGCTGCAAAGGTGCGAAAGTAACTGAAGAGAATACATGGACACGGCTGACGGAAGGCTCATCAAATGAGATATGGAGCCTGCCAGGAAATGGAAGCTTACCCGACATCGTGGAATCCGACCACAAATACCTCTAGATACATAGTAAGGGAGATGGTCCGACAGATCAGGAGAAAGAATCTAATTGACATACCTTCCTCTGCCAGGAAATCCACGCAACTCACTGGCTTCTTGACCTGCAGGCACTTCTTCATCTCGCCTGTCTCGACGTCCCAGAAGCGGATCGTCTCGTCATAGCTTCCGCTAATGAGACGCTTTCCTCTCAGCAGTAGGGTTGTACAGAAGTTAGTATGTCCGTTAAGGAAACGTATCGACTGTGGCAGAGCATGGTGGAAGTTAGATTCACGATGATGAAGAGAGCGATAGAGTGGTTCCCTGAGCAGACACTCAACAGCATGATCGACTTTAATAATGTAAAGTAACCTACCAGCCTTCAGGTTTCGCAGGGGGTTTCACCGGTGATGGGTCCGTTGAGGTGATCTGCAAGCAGTGGTATCGCCACAATGCAGGGTGATGGACCATTGCCTGCCACTTCTTCGAGACCTACGAATAAACTGGATATGAGGATGGAAATTTTTGTAAAAAGAGAAAAATATTACTGACCGGTTCCACAGCCAAAAGCTCCTTTACAGATAGTTGTTTGAGGACCTTGAATGCGAGATCAGGTGCAAAGCTACCTAAGACGTCGAATGTGGACTTCATGTATTTCTCTAGTAGGAGGATTTGGAGTCGAATGTCGCCAGGAAGGCACGCTGATGAGAACGAGAATGTTAACATTCTGACGTGGGATGAGGGGAAAAGACTTACAATCTAAAATAATCGCAATTCTGGAGTCAAAAATGAGCTAATCAGCATCCTAAGCATGCTGAAGAAAACGAGAGATATCCGCTTACAATCTCATCCTCTCCTCAGTCCTTAACCCTCTCAACACCTTCCTCACCTCCGTCTCGCTGAAACCGCCTTTGCCATCCCCCTTCAAGGCGCGGGTCAAATCCCCAGCCTCCCCATCTTCCTCATCAAGGTCATCCCGGTATCCACTCCAGTACCCCTTCCTCTTCTTCCCTCCACACACGCAGAGTGCGTCCACATCCACACCAAGCAGCGCGAGAGTGTGTGCATGCGTGTTGGCGTCGCCTTGTGGGGAAGACGAGCGCAGTTCGCGCACCTGGGCTTGTAAGGCGTGCAGTTGCGCCGCCGTGGAGGCTTGTGCACGCTCGAGGAGCCGCTTGTAGTGCAGGATCTTGCGTGTATGCATGGTGAGGATGTCCGAGAGTGCTGTGTCTATCTGGATATTAAGGGGATAGTCAGCAAGGGAAGGGATTTAACAGAAAGAAACGGCTCACCTCCTCATCCACATCTCCATCATCTACATCCGTGATCATCTCAAGTGTCATATCATCTGTATCTCCCCAAGCAGAGAATGCGCCCCCAAATCCGTCATCAGTTGCCACCGCTGTCCCAGTGCCTCTCCCTGACATGCTCATCACCCTGCTCTCGGTAAGTAGCGCCGGCTTTTGCATTGGCGGCGAGACCAATCTCTGGGGATCCATCCGTGCAGGCCTGCTCGGAGTCGTTTTAGGTGTCTTCGAAGGCGAGGAGCCAGGAGACTTCACGTGTGCTACCAAGCGTGGAGGTGTTTTCAGAGATGTCGTAGAGTTTGCCTGACCTGGCTTGACCTTTGCCTTTGGGCTGGGAGAGGTGAAACTAATTGACGGGGACCTCACTGACGTAGACAAGAGGGAGGAGGAAGGAGGCGATCTTGAGAGTGACCCGGGTGTTGAAGGCGTGGTAGTGGTTTTGCTAGGGAAGGTTGTGCTACGCCTGGGCGGGGTCATAGAGGTGATACGCGCACGGGGACGACTGGTCGTCGACATCACGTCATCTTGTTGCATCTGGATTGACTTCGCGAGATGGGATGGGGGTGAGGTGAGGTATAGTGATGTAGAACGTGCCGTGCGCATGGACCCTGCGACAGATGAAGGGCCGGACCGAGCGGGTACGCTGTTCTCTCGCGCTACCACTCGCGCAGGGGGTGATGGTGTACCAGGAAAGTCTTTTGCTGACGTAGATTTCCCTGGGTCCAGACGAGGAAAGCTTTGTGCTGGAGCTGAGACACGCCGATTCGCGGATAGTGAGGGAATGGACGTGGAGAGGCGCTTAGCTGCGTTTGACGGTGTAGGGACTGGTGTGGCATTGGGTGAGCGGTTGGAGGTACTCAATTTACTGCTCGTTCGGACAGTAATGCTCCCACTAGTCATCGATGCATTGGATGATGCTCTGGGTTTGGTTATGCTATGTTTGGTTATGCCTGACACAGAACCTGCCGTGGAAGAACGCGCCGTTGAGCGTGTAAAGCGCGTCGATGACTCGGATGGTGGAGCTGATGGCTTTGGAGGCATATCTGGATATGCAGTATGTGTAGAATGTGGCAGATTGAGGTCCGTAGAAGAAAATTGACGCGTTCACTGTGACGTAGCGCCGTAACCTGTCGACAGGTATAAACTTGAAGGTCCTTAAATCCTAGTCTTCGCTATACGAAGAATTATCTCTGTTGATATCAGAAGTTCTTGCTTTACACTGTTAAGTAAATTCTAATCAAATTCAATAAACGCCAAACGTCTTTGAACGCACGCGGTTTAGTACTGCAGCACCACTCTTCCACAATCTAATACTCTCCTGTGTAAGATGCCGCCACCGCCGCTCTTGCGTATATGCCAGGATAGAAAGTAAAATATGAAAAAACAAGAAAGATAGGAAATGGAGTGAATGGACTGTGGTGACGTTCAGTGGAGACGTTCGGTAGTTATAACAAGGAGACAGTTTGTACGTGTATAATACGGACGGGTACCATTGCCATGCTACAGCCTCAGGGACCAGGGTCGAGCCAAAACCATTTCCTTCGAGTCCCGACGCTCTGTGCTTAGTGCTCAGTGCTCTTAATCGTCTTCGCAATGGCGCTCATGGAGAAAAACTCGGACTAAACCATCCGTGTAGATTTTGACTGAAGTAATACAAGAATCGTGTACGTATTCATTGTTGCTCAGCCAGGAATTTTTGGACACGAAATGTTTACGGAGTCTACAGACCAGGTAGATGCATTATCAGAGATCTTATCTCTTCTACTAGTAGTGATACATGCGGGCGCCAGCTTGAAGTCGACACCTATTAAGAATCCGTCATGTATCTGGTTATCTGGAGCAGGGGCGGTATTCGTTGATCTCAGCAATTCCTGACCAACGCTGGGGTCTGAAATCTCAGCTGTACCGCGCTCATTCGTGATTATCTCGGGATTCCGGCACGCCACCCTCGGGTTCTTGGGCATCTTCCTGAGACTCCTCGCTCCTCGCACGTGCAAATCCCTTAGTATGCAGACATACTAGTGAGTGTTAATTCAAATGATAAAAAGAATTCTTTACACTTACCACCATTAATGCAACTCGATCATAAAATCTCACTGCGTCTGTGAGATAGAAACCAGCTTTCATTTCCTTTGCTGTCGGAGTATCTTCTTCGTTGCGCTCTGCTCGTTTTTCCTCCAACCTTGAACAATTAATCAGTTCCAGTTCCAGAATAAAGTTAGGCTTGGTGCGTACTTATCATACATTTCTTGCAGACCTTTTATCTGTTCTGTGTCGAGAATATCCATGCTGCTGTCTCTCTGTCGTAAAGCTTGTAAAACAAGCTCTTCAGCAGCTTTCGTCATTTGCTCTGCGCGTGTAGCGTCATCCGAAGAGAGCTTTATAACCTTTTGAGATTGCTCTGGCTCGATTGCATCCGAATCAACGACGGCAACGCCCTCGAAAGTTATATATTGGATATCTTCAGAGGTGTTATCTGACTCCTTAACAGAAGAATCAAAACACTGCTTGACGGGGCTATTTCTTTGCAGCTCGAGCAGTCGCTCATGTCTCTCTTTGAGTCTATGAACATCTCTTAAACTGTGATTTTTACAAATAAATATGGTGGAACATACTCTTTGAAACGAGCGAGGACTATTTCTTTCTCTTGGGGTGCGACATCGGGGTCATCCTGAAGGCTCCTGATTGATGCCTCTAGTTCATCACGCACGTTATTCAAGGTTTTCAAGTTGGGTTTTCGAGGCGGAGGCGCCTGTTGTAATTCGGTATCTACAGCCATGATAGTCATATTTGGTGAGAAATAGAGGAGATGTAGATATTGGATTTCTGGAAATTTGAGGAATTGAAGCTGTTGTCTTTATAGTATGGAAATGGGACTCTGAACGCATCATCGCCCGTGTGCGATCTCTCTAAATTGCCTTTGACACAATAATACACCCCATATCAGGAACGTTTGAAGATAGAACTGTCCTGTCTCTCTAATTCATCGCTAAGAGATCAACGGTGCTTGGTGTGAATAATTGCAGACAATTAGCCAAAAGTACAAGGCGTCCGCTTGCATTTAGTACTTTGTTCCATCAACATGCCCCAACATTCAGCGTTGTGGGCGCGTTGAGCGTGTTCGTGCCGTAAATAATACAGTCCCTTGAGCACATTCAAACTGACAACAAGAGATACAGGTTTCCATGGATAATTTTATTTGGAAACCCCGATACATGCTAGAAACCCCAATGTTTATATGGAAACCCGTGTGCTGTTGGCTGCTGGTTGGCCGATCTCCGTTCCTCCAGAGTGTGTTACATCATATGGATCTAATAATTAATTCCGAGCGCGATTCGATTCTGCACGTTTCCGCGTGCTTGATACGCCAGTCGTTATTATTACTATAGTAATAAGATAAATAGGACTTCAATATATTAGCGTAAGTCCGTAAGTTGAAAAAGATGTAATTTTTGCAGCTAACAGAATTTAATGTTTCGCAATGCTGGGCAGGGTTCATCAGTGAGCCGATCATTCTAGAATCCGTACAGCGTCGAATATCTCTGACCTCAGTAGAACGTCGAAAGGTCAATAAAGTAATAGAGATCAATGCCTTCAACTCGAGCTAAAGCATTTGCTTTATTGAGCTCATGTGTGGATGCGGCGTACTTCATGGGCTATAGGCTCGACAGGAGGCCCCGAGAAACATTACGATATGCAATGTATGAGAGGTAGGCAGTAAGTTTGACAAGGCTACTGTAAATTTGAGTGGAAACCTGAAAACCACTTTAGGTGGAGCATTGGGAGTAACTACGTATGGACACGAAGTGCATTTCATCTACGCACGAGCTCGATAACTGATTGACGAACTTTTCAACTCTGGTAAAACCCAATGGAAATCGCTTTTAGAGTAGGAAGGGCTGAGTAACAATTCCCACACCCCGTCATCGCCAATCCCAGCAGGTGCCACCGACTTTGAGAAACCCTCCACGTTCGTTTCGTGCGAGGGTTTCTGTAGAAACCCCCGAAAGGGTTTTTCCAAATAGAAATATCCGGTGCCCATGTCCCGAAAAGTCATTTTAGATAGGGAGACAATGGTCAATTTCCAATAAATTTTAGCTCCCACGGAGAAACAGGAACTTTAATTGGTCAAGAAATAAAACCACACCCTCTTCTACACAGTAATCCCGTCAACCGTAATCTCAAAGCTGGTGTGGGGTCTATTGGCCCCGTCTTACGAGCAACGACTCGCATTCCACGTAACTTGCTTTCGTTTCCGGTGAGAGTAAACACTGCCTTAAACGTTATTGAAGCTACTGAGTAACTTGCATCAACTTTGACTCGGACGCAGTGGGTTTACTAGTGACATCGTGGTACCATAGATGCCTCCAATGGACATCTTTCTGCCAGTGACCTTTCGCTGATTACTCTAAGATTACGCATGTCATTCGGAACTTTACTCCGGGCTATTCATGTATACCTGACCCCATATTGTTAAAGTACGATTGTAGCATTAATTGAAACAGGATTAAGTATGACGTATTCAACCTTCAGATAAGTGGACGGCAGCAGTTTTCTATTGAATTAAGGAGTCGGGATTGCAGGAACTCCCCGCCACCTGTGCACAGTCTGTCTACACCAATGATGCAAAGAATTCAGTCTTCTTTCCAACTGTTTCTCCTCCTTGTCGATAACACGAGACCGTAACGTTTCATCAGTGAGATCGCTCATAATAGCCGCATATCTGTCCACCACCTCGTCTATCTTAGGCCTCTCTGATGGATTTTCTTTGACCATATCGGCTACCAAATCTTTTATGAACTCAAATCCCTTCTTCGGAGGAATACCCTCACATCCCTAGTATAAAAAACTTCAATAAGTAGGCAGCATTGCAGTTGTAGGTTTACTCACCTCGAGAAAATGCTCGCGGATCGCATTGCCGAGAAAGTATATATCCACTGCAAAAGAATCGCACAAAGTGACATCAGAGCGGAGGAACTCAGGAACGGATCTATCGCCACCCCATCCAGGTAGCTCTAAATGTGAGCTATCTGGAGCGTATTTCTTGGATAATCCAAAATCTATAAAGTAGTATTTGACTGGTTTCGTTGTTCTGGTCCAGCGCAATTTTGATTTGCCCTTGTAGTTTCGTTTCATGTTAGGCTCGACAGGATGAGGTGGAGAAGCATATAATGCCAATGCATCCATCATGATATTGCCATACTTTGCATCACTAAGATGAACTATGCTAGAATCCATGAACTCCCTTGAACACAAAGAAATGAGGCATACCGATGTGAAACGTGATGTTGATGCATAAATTGCAAGCCCTACTTTGAATTAATATTTAAAACAAGCACTGAGGATTGGGATTTATGATTCACACCTCGAATATTTGACGAAAGAATTCCACCACTTCACCGATAGTATCGAAAGGAAACTGTTCAACTTCCACGAGTAACGGCATGACCAGGATAAACATATTACCGTCCTCAGGGACCTGTAATACTTCGTATATTGGGACGCAATGGTTTCGTGGATCGGAAAGAAGAGGTTCAGACGAGAACATTTGACCGATATTAACTTCGTCAGGATGATCAGAGGCCCGTATGCGTTTTAATATCACTTGCACTCCATCGGAGCGACGAGTTGCATCCAAAATATAACCCCACTACAAAGCATCATGTAGAGACTTAAAGTTGAATTAAAGAGAAGCACTCACGGATGCAATAATAGCGTCTTCCTTTCCCCACCAATCTTGACGGCGTTTTATCCAAGAAGCAACCCAGTCTGGTTGAAACCTGGGGCGAAGAATATAACCGCGGTCCTCTAACCAATTCCTATGGTCACGCCAGAAAAATTCCTTTGGATACAGCTCGCCTTTTGTCATGGGAGAGGGGCCGTCAGATTCAGCACTCGATTTCGAGGGCACATTAGTGATTTCCTGCATCTTGAAAGGCTCTGGCCAGAGGAAAGAGCAAGGGCTCCAGGAAATGACCAACGTAGAAGCTGTTCCAGACGAGACTGCAGGGATAGTAATCGCGGAGGATGGCAAGAGAATAGCGTGTTCAAGTCAGGAGATCCCGTTGGACCCACACGTGCCTACATCCCTTTGCAAGTGAACCTAATCGAACCAAACAAAAAGGTTGCCATCTCACCAGTCCAGCAGACTCCAAAGTCTGGCCTCCTTGCTCACACGGTACTGTACTCGGATCAGCGATGAACGTAAACAATTGTCAGGCTACTTAACAACGATCGAGTGACGAGTATTGACAGGCAGCAGCATACGCCGTCCATACTTACATAATACCTTGAAAACAACGCACTCTCCTTACAGCCAAACTTTCGACTTCGCTATCTCCACAGAACCCCCAGTAAACGACAATAAGCCCAAATATGGGATCTGTTGTCCCATTCATTGCTCGGAATGACGCCGAACTATAAACAAAGTATAAATTGGATTCGCTTCGCGGTCGCTCAGCGCTCAATTTTCAGCTTTCAAGCAGGCTCTCTCATTCGATTCGACTTCGATCTGGCACTGGCGGCTTGAGAATATGTCGTCCCGAAACCCCAACTCGCTACCCGTGGTCAGCCTCTTCAAGGCATGGGTGATCCCGCAGACTATCATCGAGAAAAAGACAACAGATTTCGAGGGTTATATATCGAAGGTAGAAGTAAATTTGAGATATATTAGAGGTGCTATAGACGACTATCGTCTATATTTTTACGAGGAGGAAGTTTCTGACTTGGATAATGATTATGAGCGGTGAGTACTACTCAATTGTGCATATTAATCAAGGGACATAATGGCTTACATTTTTTCAATGGAAGATTGAAAAAACTTATGACCGAAACAAAACGCAACTTGAGAACGCCTCGCGGTTATCTTTCTGTGGCTCCCTCATACCAAAAAGCACACAGCAAGATAACAGGCCTGTTGGTGCAAACAGACAATATGAGGAAAAAAGTTGATGTAAGTAACGTCGCTAGCATAACTTATTGGTGAAAATTTTGTAAATCTTATTCTGATCTCAATTCGGCTACAGACGCAGTCTAAGCATGCAGTAGAAACGGCCGAACTAAAAAAACGAGTTTCCAACCTGGAATCTTCTGCACAAGGTATATATTCAAATCTCATACCCTCTCTGGGCCTCATCCAGTACTTACTCGGTCAATGTACGCTTATCAGGAAATGGAGTTGCTGGCCCGGGCCTGGAGAAAAAAATCAGCATATCTATGTTTGCCAAAAGCTCTGCTTCTAATGAATTTAATGGAGGCTCATTCATCAATGGGGAGAATGCGGGTATGTTCGACCAGTCAACGAGAGATAGCAGGAGTTATACGGCCTACCAGTTTAATGCAGCGTGCATAAATGTTCATGTACATTCACCGCAAAGCTCTACGTCCTTCTTCGGGGGTTCCGGCTGAATAATAACTCCTAGAACCATTCATCGTCATTGGCTCATTCCTCATGTAAAGATATCACCGATCCTCTTGTCTATGGCGTTGAGCAGCTCGTATTCAAGACCGTATCCTAATATACAGATATTTAGAGTTTTTTCTTATATTGTTCATAACGATTTATGTGCTTATTTACATAATATGTACTATCAAATGTGACCTCACGATTGGAATGGCCAGGAAGATGCGTTCAACAACGTCAGAGTAACAGAGCTGGAAATATATATACACAAGGATTACGGGGTTCTATACAATGTATCTTCCCTAGCTATTCATCGTCCAAGGATCAGACGTTACAAAACAGATAAACATACATGCTGAAGACTAAACGAAGCCGGAACCTAATATCAAAGGAAGCTTCACAAGTACAAATACTCATAGAATGAGCCCCGACCACCAATAGCAGCCGCCTGCCTCTTCCCGGGTGCCCTCCTCCTTGAAGCCCTTATGCGCGCCGGCGAGTGCGAAGGTGAAGACGCCGACCTCGCCGCGGTCCACATCCGGCGGTTCGCAGTCGGGTGCGGCGGCGTCATCGCAGCGAGCGTAGACACCTGTACGTCATCCGCCCGGAATGTGCGATCTACGTCGTCCTGCTCGCCCGCTGCCGGGCTCAGCGGGGACCGCGTGGGGAGCAGCGAGAGCTGCGCTACCGCGGGTTCAATCCCGAGCTCGCTGCCCGACTCGCCCTCTTCGATGTCCGCGTCTGCTTCCCCCGTGCCGACGAGAGACCAGGCGTCCTCTTCCATCTCTGCATCCTCTGCGTGCGGCTGCAGGGCGAGAGAAGCCGCGACTGGGGAGTTTGGGGCGGACTCGGCGATATCGGACAGCGGGGGCTGCTCGGCGTCAGAGTCGAACCCGTGCGCTTCGAGCTCGTGCTCTGAGAGGAACTCGGAGTCGATGTCGGACTCGGGGTGCGAGGAGTAGTCGATATCGGTGACGGGAGGGGTGTCGAGGGCGCCTGGAGCGGTGTGGTCTGGACGGGTGACGTTTGGCCGCAAGAGGTAAGTGAGACGTTGGTCTGAAAGGCCTTTGCCTGTAGGGGATGCATATAATTAGAGGATGAACGTATGGGAAAAGGTGGGAACATACTGAAGCTGACGATCTCGTGGTATCGCGCACAGCAGTGCACCACGTATCGTGCAAAGGAATCGT
>JASFDF010000910.1:0-10236 GCA_036937115.1 Nidularia sp. FH-822889 | reverse complement strand
AGTGTACTCATGAGTATAAGCAAACAGCAGATGTGGTTACACAAGCTACTGAGCTTCAGACAAATTCATTAACTAATGATGCTATGGATGTTGATCATGCACCTGTAACAATGGTGGTAATGGATGGCATTGTAATGGGTCCAACTGTATGTGTATTATCTTGTATCTTGATTGATATTGTAACTGACTGGTATTTTAAGCACTGTGCCATTGATGGCTGTACATCAGATCTTGTAAATGCCAGGGGTGGAGTATTCTGTGAATTGCATGAAAATCAGCATGGCTCAAGATGCCATATGGTTGGGTGTAAGAGTCAGAAAGTTCCTGGAACACAAGCATGTCTAGAACATAAAGAGCATTGGTCTAAACATGTTGTTCACTTCAGCCACCAAACCTTGTCAGGTGTCTGCAGAATGTTGCAAAGACCTGGTGAAAACCTACCATGGGATGGACCTAATAAACCACGACTACAGCAACCACATGATCAACCCACTCCTGAGGATACAAAGCAAAAAAACTATTTCTCTCCAACTCTGCAAGGCACCAGCCCACCTTGCCACATGATTAATTAGCTACCCATTTGCCTCTATTCCTGCTGTAACCAGAATAAGAATGCAAGGGCTTGCAGAATTAACTTATAGCAGCAGTTATATATTGTGCATTCACACCTTACAAAGTATCCAATGGTAGAGCAAGTCTTGTGAATCATAAGGTTGTTGAAATGATGATAGCAAAGGTAGGAAATACAAGAAAACTGCAATAAATTTGAGGTAAACATGTAGTTAATATGATACAAAACCAGTGTCTTTAAATGCATAGGTAAATAATTTCTTGAGCCAAAGACTACATATTAAAACTATCAAGGCAGTAATATATGAAACATCTGAGCATAAAATCTACATAATAGTGGTGAAATAGTGAGATGAGATGCATAGTACTAAAGATAGAGAGCATGGACAAGGATGGAATTGTTTGTAGTAACTAATGTTCTAACAGAGGTTCCATTAAGTTATAGTGGACAGAGCATCCAGCAACACTAAACCAGCCAGGTGCTCCAAATTTTATTTCACAGCACAACTTTTGAGCAGTACACACACCACACACTGGATATGCTTCTCTAACTACACTAAGATTTCTATCTATGTCTTTGAATTATTTTTAACCAGACAATTGTCTTCACAGGAGGGAGATTTTATATTTTTTGCATACTTCTGCCCCAACCTCAATAACATTTCACCACCTTCTCTGTGGGCAATCTGCTCTCTCTAAGTTGATACACTTTGTAAGCAGCTATTGGCCTCTCCAGCTGCTCAGCATAGGAGATCTACAGCTACTCAGCACCTTACAGGGTCATCTGAGGTTTTTACTGTCCCCCATGCTTCCTATAGGAATCCTAGGGAAATCCCAGGGAATGTGGTGTGTGGAATGAAATTTGAAAAAGGATTACAAAGTTAACTAATTTGAATTGCTATTCCTTATCCATTCCTCATCTATTCCCTATGTATTCCCATACCTACAGCACAACACTGAGGGAATATTCCTATGGAATCCCTAGGGAATTTATTAGGAATGAGTGGAATGAGGGGGAATGGGTATGATTTGTCATTTTTTGTTAATGTGGGAAAATTTTAAAAATAGAATATTGGGCTAAATGATAGCTACTGTCTGGGTGATGTCATATATAGAAAAAGTACATTATGTAACTCTTTCCTCATTGAGAAAAATGCAATATACTTTCCAAATATTGACTCTTTTGGTTAAATTGCTCATATTCATTTAAATCACAATAAATTTAATGTAGCTATTTTCAGCATAGTGGATTTATTTTATATTCTATTTTTGGATAAGAATTATATTATATAATACAACAATATCTTTCTCACACTAAGAATTAAGGAATTAAATTTCTGATTTTTTATCATCAGAAATTTCTAAAAAAAAATTTTTTAATTAAATAATAGCCCTTGTTTAGTCATACTATTCCTGTTAGAAAAACTGAAAAATAAATATTTTTTAAAATTACTGCAATTAACTTCAATTTATTATCTCTTTTCAGATTAAGTATAGTAATCATATGGTGTGATAATATATTTTAATATACAATTATAGTAAAGGTAGCTGTCTTATGTATATTTTATGGTATAAATTGATACAAGTTGTTTTTACCACAAAAGAATAAATGTTTGAAGAATATTTTGTATTTTCTCAACAGAAATAGTTTAATAATAAAATTTTGCCATAGACAAGTTTATCTGAACAGTGGTTAAAATTTAGTTAATTTTCTATTTTTAGAAGAATTCTCATGTTGAAAACTCAGGAACTTAATTCCCTAACTGTTAGAGTGAAAAAATTCTTATTGTATTATATAATATAATTATTTTCTAAAAATAAAATATAGAACAAGTTTCCTATACTGAAAAAAGCTAGATTAAAATTATTATGACTTAAATTTACATGAGCCAGTTAACAAAAAGTCAATATTTGGAAAGTATTTTGCATTTTTCTCAATGAAGAAGAGGTTTTACAATGTAGTTTTACTATATATGGCATCACCTAGACAGTGGCTATCATTTAGCCTAATATTCTATTTTTAGAATTTTCCCACAGTAACAAAAATTAATTAAATTAAATATTCTGTTACAAAGTAATAAAATTTACTCATGTATGATGTGTTGCATCATGTGACTTTTAATAGTCTAGTTCAACTTTATTCTATTTCTAGGAAACAAGGGAGAACAATGTGGGAATGAGATAGGAATAAGAGAGGAACAGATGCTTCTATAGTAGCCTCAAGGAAGACATTACCTTCATTCCATAGAAATCCCCTAGGAATCCCCCATTTCCTAGGGAATCCCTTGGGAATGGTGGGGAAGTATAAAGTACTGCCTCAAGGGCTCAGGTTTAAGGGAGGAGTACTGTTGCATCCACAATCTTTCCCAACATCTTCTGACACTTTTCAACTCTGCATTCTATATCCCCACTATGCTTCCAACATTCTCTGCCCATCTCCATTCATTGCTAATCACCAAACTATTATTATTATTATTATTATTTGATGATCATGATATAATTACCATTTCTATGTACACTTCTGCTCACTTAAGAAGGGTTTAACAAGGATGCCAATCAGCTTCTTAAGCTTAAGAAGAAGCTTTCTAAGATTGTCAATGAGCTCCTCAAGCTCAAGAACAAGCTTAGGCTGCTTATGAGCTCCTTATGCTTAAGAAGAGATTGCTTAGATTTCCAAGCTAAAGAAGAGCTTTCTCAAATTTCTAATAAGCCCCTTATGCTTAAGCAAGCCTTGCTAGAGTGATAATAAACTCTTTAAGCACAAAAAGAGCTTGCTAAGGTTGCTAATGAGCTTCTTAAGCTTAAGTAAGAGCTTTCTAAGATTTATAGTGAGCTCCTTAAGCTTGATAAGAGCTTGCTATAGTTTCTAATAAGTTTCTTGAGCTTAAGAACTTGCTAAGGTTTCCAGTAAGTTCCTTAAACTTCATAAGAGCTTACTAATGAGCTCTATAAGCTTAAGAAGCACTTCCTAAGGTTGCTAATGATCTCCTTGAGGTCATGAAGAGCTTGCAAAGATTTTCAATGAATCTCAAAAAGCTCAGCTTCAATTAGTGCACACAAACCTAGGAATCTTACCAAGCTCACTGGTATTGGATGTGAGGTGGCTCATTATGAGGTGAGAAACTTCTTCAAAAGTTTCAGTAAGCTTACTACAGGCTTAAGAAGCTGGTTAGGATTGTAAGAAGTCTTAGCATACTATCTGTCATAACAAGCTCACTTACAATCATAGGGACTTCATTGTTCAGTGTGTATGGTCAGCTCCTAAGGAGCTTGATATATTCTTCAGAAGCTCTTCACACATCTCAGAATGCCCACTTTTCAGTGCTTGTGATCCTAACAATTGCTTGCATGCTCTCTGTTAAATTATGAGAAGCTAATATGCTCATTATCCATTACTTATGGCTTTATAGCAAGAGAGTTCTGTTATGTATTAAGCTACTTGTCAACAATTTTCAGAAAGTCACTGTGGAATAGAAGGCTCTTTCCAAATCTTAGTTGGCATACTGTTGAGAACTTAGTTCATTAAACTTCTGAGCAAGCTAAACAAGCCATTCAACAATAATCTTAGGCAGCTTTCTGAGAGCTTGCAAAGCTTTCATAAATCTCAACTAGCTCACATTCTGGTCCTTATGGTCCTAAGAATTCTTAGCATGCACTCTGTTAGGTATTAAGAAGTTCATATAAAGCCTTAGGTAACTAACCACAAACTTAAGAAGCTCATTGGACATATTAATCAGCTCTCTATCTATAGTAAGGAACTTATTGATAATTTTTGTAGGTCCATTTATAGATCAAGATGCACAAAAAACTCTTATTGCTTTGAGTCCAGTGCTTACACTCCAGGGAATTCTTAGCAAGCATGTGATTAGGTGTTAAGGATTTTATAGACAATCTTAACAAGCTTGCTGTTAGATGCTAATGAGCTTAGGATGGCTTTAAGTAGCTAACCATAAGTTGTAGTGGGTACCTTGTTCAGCACTTATCTACATTTAAATATATGTATCACATGTCACACCAATTTTTTCAATATTTCTTCAATAAATACAGTGCATTTATTTAACCAGCCAATTAGTTATCATATTTCTGTTCAAAATATGAAACTATATATTATAAAAAGAGTATTATACTTTGCTTAACATTATAATGGAAATTATGATTCATATTTATAAACCAGGAACATTATTGTATTTATTGGATCAATTTAAAATCAAAAATTTAATAAATAAATCTGTTATTCCTTTAGAAACATCTAGCAGTAAAACATAAAAACTTTAATCAAATTTCATATTATTTTCTGATGAAAATATTCTTTCTTGCATCCAGTGTCATACAAAACATGGACTTGCACAACAAGAGAAGATGAGTGATAAAAAAAATGAAGCTGTTATATTCCTATATGGCACAGCACATGCCATCTCTGGACCACTCACAATCAATCCTGATGCATTCCTGACTTCCCACTCATCTCCAGGTTTACTCAGGTTTACTCAGGTTTATTTCTATTTTCATACTTACTTTGTTTCAGCCATGCACCCTATACTTTTGTAGTATATCTCTTTGTGTTAACATTCAATTTGTATTTCTTAGTCTTTGTCATATACTCTCCTTCTCATAACCCACTTACTTCTCCACTGCACTAGTATGATTATAGTGCTCTGCATTTTTACTGTGGTTACTTAGATTTTTTAGTATTTAAGTACTTCAAATGTATCATAGTACTTCAGTTTGTTAATTATTATGTCTAACATCCCTACTAGTCTCTAGTTAGTGAATAAGCTACCTCTAAATCATCCTTGCTCATCTTTACTTGTTTATTATCCCTCTCATTGTCATACTTCACACTCAATGAAATCTCCTGTCTCCAGAGATTCCTTCTGACCAAATCTCCAGTCAGAAAGTTGAGTATTGGTTGTCACTATACTTGGAAAATATCTCTCATTGTTATATGTAAATTGGGTGTTAGGAATGAAGGAGGCACAGCACATAAGCTGAAGCCATTGCCCATCTTGACCTTTTCTCTTGGTAGTGCTTGGACATGTTTCCTGAAGATATTCTCAGAGTCTCCAGAATCTCTTTCTGGTCTCCCCATGTATTCTATCTGTCCAGAACCTCTAGGTTATACCTCAGAAACAAGTTCATGACAGAAGCAGCAGATGATGATTACAAAGAGAATGGTGATGGTGGGCATTCTAGAGATGCAAATATATTGCTTAACTGGAGCAATACATATTAGAATATAACTGCATTAATTTCCAGCAAATATCACGATTTTATATGATTTGACATGATTTTGTTATAAATTGTTTTGATTTTTTCTCTGAACATTTTGAAATTAATTCTTGAATTTTTTTTATTTTGTTCTATTTTTCCTCCCTGATCTTTCCTGATTTTTTTCTCATTTTTAAAAAAAATTCCTTTCCAATTTTGCCTCATTTTTGTTCTAATTATTCTATTTTTATCCCCCTAATTTTTGCCTCATTTTTGTTCCATTTATTCTACTTTGTCACCATAATTTTATATGATTTTGATTTCTTTTTTCCCCTGATTTTAATTTCTTTTGTCATTGAAATTGATGTTTTTTACAATAAGTCAAAATACCCACAGTGTCATATCCTGTTCTGGCTATCACTCATCACCATCCTGTCACACTCCAACTCACAGCAAATCCCAAGTCCTCACACCCAAGCCTTGGCTGCATTGGCCACATCCTGACTGACTATGCATTTCAGATATTTTCACATTGAGTTTCTGTTCCACACTGGTCTCATTTCAAGCTCTTTATATTTTATCTCCATAAAGCCTTGTAGTTAGCTACCTTGGTCTCCATATATTCACTGTTCATCTGACCCTCTCCACATATTACTTACAACCTGAACTCTATCTCTACATGCTTCATATATCTTCATTGGACTTAGTATCAAATAGCTTACATCTAGAAATAGTACATAAGCAGTAGTATTCAAGTTGTAGTTCTTTAGTTTGTTAATTGCATCATCAATCCACTTTCTGGCTTGATACTTGCTCTATACTCTCTCAACTCCTTGTCCAACCCTTCAGCCAAATCTCAGCCAAACTCTTTGTTCTCTTTTATGAGCTGAGCTCTCATTGTCTATTCTATAACTTTGTTTTTACTATGTCTGTTCCAAATTCAGAACCAGGATAGTGGGTGGGGCAACACATAAGCTGAAGCCAACATCCTACATTGTCTAGTGCCTCAAGGTATGATAGGACTTGCACCTCAGCCATATTGTCCTTCCTGTCTGGCCATGTTCAGGTCTTGACACACAGACTGTGCCCAGACTCCCCTGGAGTCTAGCTGTAGTAATCAGAGATGTCTGTTTTTTTTTCTAAGTTGAAGTTACATAAGTGGAGTCCATTAGGATTCTGGAGTCTTGTCAGACTCCCACAAGAATGGAGGGGAGATGGCAAAGTATTGCACATTCTTGTTAAGAACTTATCTCCAGGGTATAACCTAGAGGTTCTGGGCAGATAGAATACATGGTAGGGCCAGGGAAGAATACTGGAGACTCCAGATAACTCTTGAAAATATGTTTGAGTGCTACCAAGCAGAGAGGCTCAAGACAGGTGACAGCTTCAGCTCATGTGCTGCACCTCCTTTGTTCCCAGTGTCCAATTTGCAGGTGATGATGAGTGAGTTGACACAGGGGTGAGGACAATTGATACTCAACTTCCTGACTCAACTTCCTGACTGGAGATTTGGCCAGGAGGGATCTCTGAAGACCAGAGATCTTGTTGAGCACAAATGACAACAACTATCAAGTTTTGTTCCAAAAGGTGAGTATAGGAACTAGAGGTCATAGGCTATGATAGCACTATGTCAGAGAAAAGTCAGAAGTAATGTCAGAAGGATTTCCGACCATAATGCTAAAGGTAAGAACTGTTGGCCTCAGCTTATGTGCTGCACCCTTCCAGTTCTCATGGGTTCTGACTTAGTAAATGATCCACATATTGGAAGACAATTACCTGTGTAGGAAGAGTGTCAGAAATGAAACAGATATTGACAACTAGAATCCAAGTCTAGTGTCGAGGGTGAGATAAGACTAGTCAATGTAAGTCGACTAGAAAACAAGTCAGAAGAGGGTCACAGGGTCAGAAGTGAATCAGAGAGACTAGGGGTGATCTTAGTTGATATTTGGATTGGAGACTATGGTACAGAAGTGAGCTACTTAAATTTAAGTATTGCTAATTGTAATAGTAAAAGCAGAAGTAGCAATACTATGGATACAAGGAATAATAGAAGTCCTTGACACATAATAAAAGTAGCAGAAACAAGAGTGGAAGTGTAACTGAGCAGAAGCATACTTGGAAACAGTAATTGTAACTTGAGTATCAAATAATAAAAACAATAGTTCAGAGATTAGCAAGAAATGGAAACAGGCAGAAGATGTCAGAAGCATAGCAGGAAATTGTATCATAAAGTTAGAAAGTGTTGGAAGACATTGGGAAGGATCATGGATGTAACAACAACAAGAAGTGTAATAACAAGTAGATGTGATCAAGGATGTTTTGAGGTAGCTTAACCACTCAGTAGAGAGTGGAAAGACATGCAATTAACACACTGAAGTACTATGGTATATTTGAAGTACTTAAATACTCAAGAATCTGAGTAACTGGAGTAAATATGCAAAGTACTAAAATCATACTAGTGAAATGGAAAAGTAAGTGGGTCATAGGAAAGAGAGCATGTGATGAAGACTAAGGGATACAAATTGAATGTTAATGTGAAGAGATATACTACAAAAAGTATAGTGTATTTGGCTGAAACAAAGTAAGTCCATCACAATAACTTGCACTGTCTATGCAGAAACAGAAAAGCTAGTAAAATATTAGGTATCTTCTATATAATATGTAATATATTCTTATACATTTTGCAGTAACCTTAGCAAGATATTGACCACTATGGCTCTTTTTCAAACTATTTATCAAGGTTGAATTGCAAGTAAAATATAGAAAAAATGTTACATACTGAATAAATTCCAATATAGCATGGTGAATTTGTGCATCAGCATACCATATAACCACAAGGCCAAGATATGATACCACAATATATGCAAAATGTAGTGCATCACAAAACACTCATAAAGTATGATCTGACATTCCAACTGTAAAAACCTCTAGATTATGTCCCTGGATCAACACCTTTGCATACAGAAGTCCAACAGGATAATGGTTTATACACTCACCATCCACCATTAAGCCACATGATGGCCAAAAGACCATAGCATAATTCCCAGTACTTGATGAAATATGCACATTCCATGTTCTTCTTGATTAGCAGAACTAGGAACTTTCTATATTTTTAAGTTTCTATCTGTTATATTTCATAAGGGCTCATTAAGACTGCCTAATTCAAACCTATGGGATGGCACTTTCATAGTAATGTAATTCAAAATATAAGCCAAATGAAATAAATGCTAAACTTTCATAAATTCAAACAGGAACTGGGAAGGAACTAATACAAATGCCCTGCATGCTCTAATATATTTATAGAATATAGCTGCTGATAGTAGGTGGAAAATGACATAATTTCTTCCAGGGATATGAGCTAAGAATTTGCAAATTTTATGTCTTGCACTACCTATGTGTCAAACACACAAACAATACACTCTACAGTGCAGTGTTGAGATTGTCAAATCACTTGGAGAAGAAAGGGATAAAGATAGAAATGAGCACTATATGCTAGTGGAGAAAAGACCAGCTGTCAAGACTTGTTCCCAAAAGCAGTTTAGGAACTAGAGGTCATAGGTTATGATAGTGCTACATTAGAAAATGTTGGAATTAATTGTTGGAAGAATTTCTAATCTTAACACTAAAAGGTAAGAATTGTCAGCTTCAGCTTATGTGCTGCACCTTTCCAGTTCTCATGGGTTCTAACTTGCATGTGGTCCACACACTGGAAGAAAGTATTGCAATGTTGGAAGGTTGTCAAAGACAACCAAGGTGTAGTAAAGCTAAAGTCAAGACTAGTGTTGAGGGTGAGATAAGACTAGTCAATGTTAGACAACTAGAAGGGAAGTCAGAAAGGAGTTAGAAGGTCAGAAGTGAATCAGAGAGACTAGTTGTAACTTAGTCAGGAGACTAGGGATGATCTTAGTCAATATTCAGATTGGAGACTATACTGCAGAACAAAGCTACTTAAATATAGGTATTGATAATTGTAGTAATAAAAGCAGAAGTAGCAACACTATGGATATGAGAAGTAATAGAAGTCCTTGACAAATAATAAAAGTAGTGAAAGCAAGGTTGGAAACATAACTGAGCAGGAATGTACATGGAAACAGTAATTGTTAAATTACAGAGACAATGGTTCAGAGATTAATAATGAATGGAAACAGGCAAGAATTGTCAGAAGATGTCAGAAGGAATCATAGCTGTGACACCAGCTCAAAACTGGGGTTCTGAGTACAAATGGTGTACTTAACTATTACCTAACTCATGTACTATGCATGTACTACTCATGGTCTATGCATGTAAGTGAGTGCTGTGCTACTGTCATATCCCTATACGGCGCAGCGCGCGCCATCTCCGTATCACTTACAATCAATCCCGACGCTTTCCCAACTTCCCGCTCATCTCCGGGTTTACTCAGGTTTACTCTGGTCTATTTCCATTTTCGTACTTACCTCGTTCTCAGCCACACACTAT
>JASFDF010000909.1:0-10247 GCA_036937115.1 Nidularia sp. FH-822889 | reverse complement strand
CTCTCTCTGTTAATATTACGCACACTATCTATCCGGAACCTCTGGGCTATACCCTGGAAGACCAGTTCGTGACAGATTGGGGATGTTGAGTTTAAGAGTAGATCAGACAGGGAGGGGCATGCAGCCTTTGGATTGTTATAGTCAAGCTGTGTGGCATGATGTACCTTGGCCTTTACTATTCTCAAGGTCACTGAATGGCACCCTCAACTGTACCAGTGTTCTTGTCATTGTGGAATTCAAGCTTTACTTCAGCTAGGTACAGTTGCATTTAACTGAGAACCTTGTTTTTTGTTCTTTTCCTTGTTATACTCCAAATACTTTGTCCTTCACAGAGAAAATTGATAGGTTAACTCCATACATATGTAGCTACTTACTGGCCCTTTTTTTATAAAATAATGCAGGAGGATCAGATTAGATCCTGCTTTTGATGTTATTACACTAGGATATTTGATGTAATGAAAACAGTTTTTTCTTTTTCAAAGCACTCTTTGAATGAAATTGGTGAAAAAAACTTTGCAGCACTAAAGAGTAAGTCAATCTTGACCTAAATAAAAAAGCCAAGCCCAGGGAACAGTTGTGACCAGAGTTATTGGACTAATTCAAACACTGATTATGATTCAAAACACTTGGTCACCTATACTAGGCATTGCACAAATTCATGAACCCTAGTGATGTAGGCAATGATTCTAAAAAAGCAATGATGGTTGGATGGTGTCAAGTCTTGTTCCAAAAGGGTAAAATAGGAACTAGAGGTTGTAGGCTACAATAGTGCTACATCAGAAAATGTTGGAAGCAAATGCCAGAAGGATCTCCTACCATAACACTAAAGGTAAGAACTATTAGCTTCAGCTTATGTGCTGCACCTTTCCAGTTCTTGCAGGTTCTAACTTAGTAAGTGGTCCACACATTAGAAGATAGTTACCAGTGTTAAAAAGGTGTCAGAGGTAAAAGATATTGACTACTAGAGTCCAAGTCTAGTGTTGAGGGCAAGATAGGACTAGTCAACATAAGTTAACTAGAAGGAAAGTCAGAAGGGGGGTCAGAAGGTCAGAAGTGAATCAGAAAGACTAGTAGTAACTTAGTCAGAGGACTAGAGGTGATCTTAGTCAATATTCAGATTAGAGACTATAGTACAGAACAGAGCTACTTAAATACAAGTATAGCTAATTGTAATAATAAAAGCAGAAGTAGCAATGCTATACAGTACACCTTCTCATAATGAATAAAGCTGGGACCACTCATTTTCTATTCATTATGAGATTTATTCTTAACTACATGTGTGACAAAATGTGACTATGTGATGTGGGAAAATCTGATAAGGTGTGATATCATGAGAAAAATTGGTCCAGTGTCATTTGCTTTGCTTTCTGCACCTGCTTTCTATTCAGATGGATTCTATACTGACAAAGATGCTTTGCAAGGTCAAGGGATCTGCTAAAGAAGCCATGCTTGATGCAGAGAGCTTCCATCTGTTGACATAGCTCCATGACTTGTTTTGTGGTGAGTTCTGGTTCTGATTCTTCCTCTCCTTATCTGAATCATCCACTTCAATAGCAGTGCCAACCTTGACAGCCATCTCATGCTGGACAGTGGCCACTATCTCAATATCTCCCCCCTCAAATCTGTACTCAGAACCTCCAATCTTGCATCCCTCAACAGGATTCAACATCTCTTCCAACATCAATGGAATCCCAATGATATGCTTGTGCCCCTTCAAATCCTTCACAGTCTCAATAAGTTCAATTTTGATGTTGGAAAGCTGGGAGGGTGCTGAGGTAGTGGATGGTGTAGAGGATGTAGAGGACACTGTTATTGAGATGAGTGCTTGTGCTTTGGTAAGTTGCTCAATAGCTTCAAGAGCCTGGGGGAGTGTCAATGACAACAATATCACAAACTCACAGATGATATTCTATCCTTTTGACATTGCAGTTGCTTTGGGTGCTGAGTTTGCAGTATGATTGGGTGTGGAAATAGTCATCAAAGTTTGGGCAGAAAGTTAGATACAGGTATGATTCCAGCAATGTACAATGGTCTTAGAGGTGACAGTGGCCCATGCATCCTTCACCATTAGCATAGCCTCAAGTATATCAATTTTGTAGATGTCCCTTTCCCCAGCTTTGTTGAGATCAATTTCTCAAAGGCAGTAAGCTCATCAATAATGAGCTTTGACACAGCAGATAATTCCTGCATTGCATGGTTGCACAAATGAGGTAAGATTTGGCTTGAAATACTTGAGCTTAATGTTTCATGGCTCATAGTTAATGTAATGGCCTGAAAAGTTGTCAATAAGCATGATAATGTGGAAACCAGTGTTGCACATTTGTAGATCAAGCCCTTTAATCCATCTTTCAGTTTTTAGTTAGTGTTCACTCTAAGTAATCTTTAAAGTTGGGTGGATTGACTTACTCTTCAAAAAGCTCAGAATTCATCCATGCCTTCTTATTGTTGCAATAATAAAATCCTTGTTGCTGAGGAGATATCCTCTTGAAGCAGTGAGGTTTCTTGTATTTCCCTATGTAAACCAAAGGGAGCTTCTCACTTCCATCTGCATTACAAGCAACTCCTATTGTGATACAAAATTTGTCCTTCCTTCCACTCAACTGCTGGGTACAAAGACCTCAATCTGGCAGTGCACTATATTTTCAGATATGAGATTGAGGATTAATAAACTAATTTAAATCTGCTCAGAATGTGAAAAAGCTTGTTTCATCAAAGTTGAATCAATCTTTGGGAGCATAATGCTCTAGAACACCTTGCATGAATGACCATTCTGCTTCTACTGCAGCCAAATCAACTGAGCCAGCTTCCCTATGTAGACAATACTCCTTGATTTATATGTTCTACAGAAGGGTGTCACCCAACTGTCATCATGGAGTTGCTCAGCTGCTGGAACATCAAAGTCTGCCTCAAACTTTTGATATTTAGCAACAAGCATTGGCCCATTGACTACCTCTCCTTTCTCCTCCATATGCTTTACCCACAAAAAAAGGGCACACTCAACATGTGGCCTCTTGGAGGATAAAGCATTTGGAGTATCAGATGCACATGCTTTAAGCTCAGACTGACACTCTGGCTTTAGGTTTCAGGATAGAGAGACCTGAGAGAAAAGTAAAATGTCCTCAGCCCTAGTGGCAAAGTGATGGACAACAAACTTGAACATGGTCAGCCAATCATGGAGTGTGAGATTATGGCATGTCTTCTACTTAGCAGGTCATGCAGAGGACTTTGAGGCATTCTTTGGCTGCTTTGCCTGTGATTTGCATGGTTTGTAGGGTGCAGCATTGGTGTGAGGTTTACATGTAGGAACATGTTTAGACATGTTGAGGCTTGTGGGGAGGTGAAAGGTGGTAAAATAATCAGTTTTAGATATTTATTGTTCTGAAATCTCCTGTTCTTAGTCTCTTTCCATATGGATGTTTATGTATTTAGGGGAAAGTTCAATTAAAGATATCCAGATGATGTGTTTCAAGAATTTTTTACATATCTGATGAATATTTTACTTGTATTTGGTGTGTAATTGGCCCAAAAAGACCTCCATCATAATGAATAACTACCCTAAAAACCTATTCATTATTCATTATCCAACACTCCTGCATCCCAAGTCCATTCCAGCCAAATCCTATTCATTATAAGAATTATTCATTATGATTGTAGTCATTATGAGAAAGTGCACTGTAGTTACAAGGAATAATAAAAGTCCTTGACACATAATAAAAGTAACAGAAGCAAGAGCAGAAGTGTACTTGGAAACAGCAATTATATCATGAGCATCAAATAATAAAAACAATAGTTTGGAGATTAGCAATGAATGTAAATGGGCAGAAAATGTCAGAAGCATAGTGAGGGTGTAAAATGCAGAGTCAGAAAGTGTCAGATGATGTTGGGAAATATTGTAGATGTAACAGATGGAGACACTATGGAGGATACTGTGATCTAATGAGAAACCCACTTACTCATGAAAACCACATATTTTAGCTTAGTTAGCAAAAACCATCATTAAATGTCTAAGCTGTGTTAGCCAGGTCCTGTGGAGGAGCAGATGATGATCAGTAAGAAGTTGTTTAGGTGCTGTTCTTGCTGCATGGGGCAGTGAGATGGGAAAGGCTGCTTTGTTTGTTGGGGATGGAAGTCTGTATGATTTCAATTCTCACTCTTATTTGAACATAGCTGATAGGGATAAGGCTGAGCATAAGTTTAACTTGTGAGTATTCCCATGTTTTATTACTTAATTTATTAAGCCAATACTTATCACAAAAATAAAAAATAAAAAAATTCTGGAAGCACTTCATCCAAGGAATTTGGCTGCAACATCCAATTATTATTCTTGGAAGCTTGTTACAAAGAGGACATTCAAAAATAATATTTGGGTGTTGCAGTCAGATTGTACAGATAAAGAACTTTTAGAATTTTTTTTTTTGTATTTTTGTGATAAGTATTGGCTTAACAAATTAAGTAATAAAGCATGGGAATACCCATGAGTCAAAGTTGTACTCAGCCTTAGATAGGGATGGTTGCTAGCAATTGATATTGCAGGAACTGATGCCCATTATTCAGTCAAGGTTGAAGCCATTCACTTTCCTGCTTAACAATAAAGGCTACATAATTGAGTGATATGTGCACAGAAAGCATAGATTAGTAACCCCTTCTGCATCCAATTACTTTTTGAGCTTATTTTTCTCTTGCATCACTATATAAAGTTGTTATATACCTGTTACAATTCAGTGCTCACCATCTCTGGAACATTTACAATCAATCCCAGCACTTTCCTAACTTTCTGCTCATATCTGGGTTTACTCAGGTTCATTTCAGTCTATTTCAATTTTTTTGATCACTATGTTTCAGCCACAGACACTAATCCTTTTTGTAGTATATTCCTCTGTGATAACATTCTGTTTGTACTCTTTAGTTTTTGTCATATGCTTTCTTTCTTTTGACCTGCTTACTTCTCTGCTTTACTAGTATGTTTTAAGTACTTTGAATTATTACTCTGGATACTTATATTTCATAGTATTTAAGTACCTTGATTGTACTGTAGTACTCTAGTTTTTTAATTAACATCTCTACTAGTTGCTAACTAGTGGATAAGCTACCTCTAAACTATCCTTAACTAACTCCACTATTTTAGCCTCCTCTTATCATCATTATTGTGCTCAATGAGATCTCCAGTCAGGAAGTTGCATATCACACACCATCACCTCTGAATTAAATCTGCTAATCATCACCTGTAAATTGGACATTAGGAACAAAGGGGGCACAGCACATAACCTGAAGCCATCATCCATTTTCTGATCCCTAACTCTGATAGCACTCAAACACATTTCCAGAGATATCTCCAGAGTCTCCAGTTATTCTTTCTGTTCTTACCATGTTTTCTATCTGCCCAGAATTCCAGGTTATATCTGGAAATGTGTTTATGACAAAGTACAATAATGTCATTAAAGGGGACTGGAGAGGTCTATTGAAGGCACTCAAATATTTTGATGAATTGAAGTTGTGCGCTATACATACAAAGAAAGTGCTAGGTGAATTGCTAGATGATAGGTATTTTGTGGAGGTAGAGAAGATCCAGCTGATGGAAATTGTTATGGACATTCTGGATATGCCCCATGCACAAGAATACCTTTAGTTACTGGAAGATAATAGGTACATTGTACAGCAGTAAAAAATAGTCTGTAGGTGGCTTAATACCTAGTCCATTTTGCTCAAAACCACCACACACTCTTGATTTACAACAGTGTTGTTGCACATTTCATGTGAGGCTCATAGGTGAATCCCCACTAAGAAATGAAGTTGGCTGACTTTAAATGAGAGAAGAGGCACATTGAAGTCAATATTTCATCCTTTTTCCTCCAACCACATCACTTCTAGCTAGGTTTTACTTGTAGATAGCCTATCACATCAGGATTCAGGGCATGTGCCATGGTAGTGCTGTGTAGTGATGTCCTGGCTCTGGCCTCAGGCTCCAGGATGGGCCAAGCCAAGCCAAGCCAAATAAAGCTGAGACAAGCCTGGCCAAGCAACACAGCCTCACAGGGCTTTGGCCCAGCTTCAAATTTCATAAAGCCTGAGCTGTTTGGCCTGAGCCCTGGCTTTTCACTTCTCAAAGGCTGCTGAAAGCCACCTGATTTTGGATTTCAAGTCACATCCACAGTTTTTTTTTTTTGTTGGATTTACATCTGGCACATTCTTGAAGAGGTCATCTCAGGCTTACTAATATTGCTAGTAATCATCCTAGAAAGCACTGACTCTGTAGTTATATTCTGTAGCTATCTATAATACAGTAGTATGTTTATATGGGAGTATATAAGGATCTCTATAGGAGGCCTAACCTGCAATGGAATTCAGCTATTTTACCACTACACAGCCTCAATTCACAATATTCTCCTTTGAAGAAATCCTATATCAAACATAGACATTTTGATGGCAGAAGATAAACACTCTCATGCACCTTCTGATCAAATCACTAACAAGGACAATGCTGGTGAAATCCAGCTGAAGTTCCACTGTATGCTCATGCTCATGCTCTTGTTGAAGAAGAGCATCATCAGCACAATGCAGCATCTAACATCCCTTTCACAACAACTTCTTGAACTCTATCTTATGACATTCCCACTACTGGCATCCCTATGCACAAAACCATATCCAAACAGAAACAGGCTAAAGCCATTGACATTAGCTCTAACAGTGGCTAATCAACATCTAAACAAAAAGGAAAAAATGAAGGCAAGAAAAAAAGCAGGTAAATTTTGCAATGCATTCATGTCTTTGCAAGTTTTATTAAACAGTGTCAGGATTCACTATATTCTTGGAATATACTTGACCCATTGTCAAGGCCCAAACACAGCTGGACAAGAAGGATGATACAGATGAGATACAAGTCCAATGATACATGAAGACACTAAACAAAGTAGGACATTGACTTTAGCTTATGTGCTGCACCATCCACTATCCTAGTCCTGTATTTAGAGTAACAAAGAATGAGGACAGAGGCTGGAGTAAATAATGAGGGCTCAGCTTGTCAACAAGAGTAAGAGTTCAGCTGAGATTCATCCAAGGGTTGGCCAGAGTTGCCAAAGGATTGGACAAGAGGTTGAGAGAGTATAGAGCAGGTATCAAGCCAGAAAGTGGATTGGCAGTGCAATTAAAAGGCTGAAGAACTACAAATCAAATACTACTACTTATATACTATTTCTAGAGATAAGCTATTTGATAATAAGTCCAATGATGATATACAAAGCATGTGGAGGTAGAGGTCAGGTCATAACTAAAGTGTGGAGAGAGTCAGATGAACAGAGAATATATGGAGACTAAGCTTTCTAACTAAAAGGCTTTGTGAATATGAAAGATAAAGGAACTTAAAATGAGACTAGTATGAAATGGAGACTTGATGTGGAATATCTGAAATGTGTAGTTAGCCAAGTTGTGGCCAACACAGCTGAGGTGTGGCTGATGTGGCTGAGACTTGGCTGCAAGGACTTGGGATTATGGCAAGTTGGGGTGTGACAGGATGGTTGACAAGTAACAGCTGGAACAGGATATGACACTACATCAGAAAATGTTGGAAAAATAATGTTGGAAGGATTCTCAAACATAATACTATGAATAAGAACCATTGGCTTCAGCTCATGTGTTGTGCCCTTCCAGTTCTTGTGGGTTCTAACTTAAACATGGTTCACATGTTGTAAGATAATGCCACATTGTTGGAAAGTCATCAGAGATGACCAAGAGGTATTGACAACTAGAGTCCAAGTCTAGTGTTAAGGGAAAGGTAAGACTAGTTAACATAAGTCAACTAGAGGGGAAGTCAGAAGGAAGTCAGAAGGACAGAAAGCAAATGAGACTTAGAATTTAGTTGGGAGACTAGATAGGATCTTAGTCAATATTCAGATTGGAGACTACAGTACAGAATTGAGCTACTTAAATATGTGTATTGCTAATTATAATGATAAAAGTGGAAGTAGCAATACTATGGATGTGAGGAATAATAAGAGTTCTTGACACATAATAAAAGTGGTAGAAGTGGAAGCAGAAACATAACTGAATGGAAGTGTACAATAGAAACAGTAATTGTTTAGTGAGCATTAAATGATAGAGGAAATAGTTTGGAGATTAGGAATGAATGGGAACAGGTGGAAGATGTTGGAAACATATCAGAAAATTATAACACAGTGTTGGAAAGTGTTGGAAGATGTCAGAAAAAACCACAGCTGTGAAACAGATCAGGTAAGCAGCAAATGATTTTTTAGCTGTTATTACTTATAAATTCTCAAAATGTATAGCCTGTACAAGCTCTAGACCATCTGAAATTCCATGAAATGATCAGCATTGCAGCACAAGCAACTGACAGCATGAAAATTCAAACCTACAAAGCTACTTGGAAATATATTGAGCTTTTCAAGAACAATCTTGCTGGTCTTAAAAAGCAACTTACATTACATGATATATCACTCCTATATTGCCTATAAATACTAACACTGTTTCAGAGCAATGCTGTGAAGTAAGAAGTTAACCTAGCATGTGATACATAGCAGGCAAGTAATCAGGATGTATATTTCACTGTTATAGGCCACCAAATTGAAGAAAAAGCTCCCAAAGTGTGGGAAATGAGAAGTGCTCTCTTTGGCTTCACAAAAAATGAACACCACACATGGTGTTTGTCTAGGTAGGGCATTGTTTAAAATTGTTAAACATCTTAGGATTGCACACAAAGTACATATTATTTCATCAGTTTAAGTAGGTTCAACATATTTTACTCCTAGATTGGATTACATGTGATAATACAAGTAACAACATCACAATGCTCAAGGATTTTGCATGGCATATGAATAGGTCTGATCTTCATAAGAATCTGAAGTTATGAAGCTACAAACAACATCATATTCAGTGTGGAGGGTGCCTCTCATGGTCTCATATTCTTACTTATTTGATATAGATGCCTTGCACATATTATTAGCCTTGCCACACAGGCTGTCATCAGCACATACAGCAAGAACAAGCATTATAATCCTGAGAATCCTGAAGAACATGAGTCTAATACCAATTGTGTAGTGCATGATGAGGTTGGGATTATTCATGCAATTGTGGTCAAGGTAGGTGCTTTGCATTGCTATAATCATTGTACTGTGGTTTATCTATCCCCCTGAAGCTTTGTTCTTCTGCTAAATACAAAGAAAAGTTTCTCAATCTTCAGTCCAAAGATGGAAAGACCCCCCTCACTCTCCTAATCAACATGGTTGTTTGTTGGTCATCAACATACATTATGCTTCAACATGCTGAGAGTCTGAGGAAGGCCTGTTTATTATTCTTCTTTAATGTGTATTCTCCATCTAATTGAGTACTAATTAGTATGTCAACCCATTTGTCTATGAAATTGCTTGTGATGAGCCAGATTGTCAAAGGAGAGCAAAGATCAATGAATTAGAGCTTATCAAGGATGAATGGAAGTGGGTTGAAAAATTTTAGACCTTTTAGCAGTATGTACTTATCAATATACTCAGAAAGATGCTAATATTTGTCATGATGTAGCATGCTGATCATGCACAACAAGCCTTCTAATTGGAGAACAAGTCTACCCTTCATCTTGGTCTTCCAGCTTTAGTGGCTCTTCATAAGGCTTGGCCTGTCAAGTCAGAACACAACAAATATATTTATTTTGTAGATGTGCTTGAGGCAGGCATCAAGAAAGTAGATGAATACCACCAGAAAATAGAAAATTCAGATGCTTATATATTTTCAATGTGTATGTTCTCTTTTTAATATGTCATTACTAATGCTTTACAGTTAAATTTCTCTAGTCATAAATTCTGAAACCAATATGTTGCACGTCAAAAAGCACTGGATGTCATGAATTCACCTTTTCTTTTGGCAATCATCATCATTATCTTATCTTGTCTTTTGGACTTATCACAGGAATATCTAATCCTGGGGATAACACATGGACACTGCATGGATACCATGAGGTGACTGTGCCCATGAGGACAACACAAGGCTCTATTCTTTTTATGATCAATCATTACTTACATTCAAAGGCCACAAGTGTCATATCCCTATACAGTGTAGTGTGTGCCATCTCCAGGCTGCTCACAATCAATCCTGATGCTTTCCCAACTTCCTGCTCATCTCCAGTGTTTACTCAGGTTTACTCCAGTCTGTTTCCATTTTTGTACTTATTTTGTTTCAGCCACACACTATACTTTTTGTAGTATGTCTCTTTCATGTTAACATTCAATTTGTACTCCTTAGTCCTT
>JASFDF010000908.1:0-10254 GCA_036937115.1 Nidularia sp. FH-822889 | reverse complement strand
GCATTTATTGCTTTCTCTTATTTGATAGGCTTACTGTCCGGAGGTGGGTCATATTCAGAAAATCCTACAAAGTATTCAATGCAGTGCTGATATATTAAGTACTTGTTCTTCAGATGGTATACTATCAAAAGGTCCAATTATTCTTGAAATTACAGCAGTCTGGTATATGATACAAAAAATTGCTCCAGTATACTTCTGGCAATATCCTACTTCCATAACGTTCTACCCTCCGAGTTATGTGGGTGAGTTCTTGGGTTCGGTATCTTCATCAAGCAGTAAGTGTCCACCATAAGTATAGTACTTCCATCTGATGACAGAGGTCTTGTGCTCACAGAATGCTAGCCGACCTCAAGATTATATGAAGGATGCGGCCTATTTCAGGTGAAAATGTTGGATAATTGCTGTCGGTTTCTACAGGGAAGTTTTTTTTTTTTTACTTCACATAGAGAAGAAAAGCTCTGATATTTAGTTCCTTTTTCCACTGCAAGTTGAATATCGTAATGTTCCTATCCGCGTGTACGCCATATAAACTTACTTGATTTCGATAAGGATGTGTCTCAAAAAGTGGCATAATGGCGTCACCTAAGTGATTCGAATACTCGCGAGCAAAACCCAACTGCTGACATACCTGTTGAATATCGGGCAATCCCGCTAACTTCTCCGGCGAAGTGACCTGTATGTGTGATTGAGGCCATCCGCATAGTGTATCCTACGTGGAGTGTACTTATTTCACAAGTCCGAGAGAACTTGCCGTGCTTTCTACTATTACTATACAGTCAGAGACGTAGACATACAGCACTGTCTGCCGGCCTCAAGATTGAATTTATTCCAGGACACAGCTGACGAGTCGGCGATGTCTATTTTTGATGGTGGGACAAGGATATTTAACAGAATCGCTAGAGATTCAGCCACAAGCCAAGAAGACCTTTGGAATAGCTATTTGACATCCATCAGAATTATCCTGCTACCTTGTGAAAGTCCCCTTTCATCGTGCCTTCAGTCCGTTTCCACTTTACTACGTGAATGTCGGAGTCTTCACTTAATTCGATTTCTTCTCCAGAAAATTGCTTTGCAAATGGGGTTTACGCCTGCTATTGGAGCTAACATTTATACCGGTTTCCAAGAGGTTGTCCAGAAAGTAGGAGAGTTGTATAGGTAAAGGGTCCTTTTCTTTTTTGATAGTGAGTCTCCAAATCCGCCGCGGCGCTGATGAAGATATCCGCCCAGAACGTTCACATGCAGGATTCTTCAGAAACAGATTCTCCAGGAAGCTCAGTACATCATGCTCGCCGCCACTGGTGATGAGTGCGGATACTGCGCGAGAGTATCGGATGGGCCGAGTCGGATTTTCACAGACTCAACAGGATCCGTACAAGTAACACAACTAAACCAGTATCGCCGATGTCAGGAGAAGAAAAAAATATCCAGGGACGCCGAACGCGAGTTTTCCAGCAAAATCACGAGAAATTGGACCTTGATGAAATAGACATATAAAAAGTTGGATCTCCTCCGGCATCACCATCTCAAAGCGTATGGAGCGACATGTGCTTGCCAGTTTTCGACGTCGCATACTGGTTGCAATTATAATTTGGATCCTACTTACCCTAGATCTGACAGACGACACTTCGAAGGCATCTTCCAGTGGGGCTGTGTAAAATAACCAAAGAGCACTTACTTGCTATCCGTAACATCCATGGCGAATCCAGTTGCTGCCAAAATTTAACTGACGTCACATGCATGTACGTTCCTCTTGAAAAATACAAAGCCTCGCGGTAAGCCTCGTTTGGATGTATACCCATTCCAGTCAAAGCATATATCAAAAGAGGCAACTAAAAAATTCCGCTTCGAACGTGCTTTTGTGGCGCCGGATGCGGCGGAACGGTGCCAATTTGCATGCACACGACATACATACACAGCTTACACTCTAAAAGAAAAGAGTGACAAGCGGGCGGAACGAGCTCCGCACCACACATACAGATGTCGAACGAACGTTCGGCGAAAAGAAACTGATTATTCCGGCACAGTTGCTTCTTAACTTCCCAAAAACTCTTGGCTTGGTGCACGTAGTACATAGAGAGTTCTGTAACAGGCCGGCTGGCTGAATCTGTCGATTAAGTTCATCTGCGAAGTTACGTTGATGCATTTAGAATACAAAGAGGGAAATATGCTCCTTCGCATCGGTAGGTTTAAGCGGTAGAGGGTA
This sequence comes from Nidularia sp. FH-822889, assembly GCA_036937115.1. NCBI lineage: Eukaryota > Fungi > Basidiomycota > Agaricomycetes > Agaricales > Nidulariaceae > Nidularia > Nidularia sp. FH-822889. The sequence continues at coordinate 8,051 of JASFDF010000908.1, read as the reverse complement.
CAACTGGGCGGTGACATTGTTAGAGTTTTCCGATATGAACACTTGATGTCTAAATATAAACCCTGCAAAGGAAGCAGGAAACTCATCTCGCGAGTGTCAGCATCCGGGCCGCGGTCAAAGTAGCCCATTAAATATTCGGGCTTATGACTTTGTCAACTTCACCCTTGGGGATCCAGGACATTGAAGAACATTGCCATATGGTGGTTAGGATCTTTATCTTCGCAACCAATACGACTGTAATGACATTTGAATCCCATCAACCTCCGTGATCGATGACAATTTGTACTTACGCAGTAAACGTCCCCGACCTGGCGTGTCTTCATGGTTTGCGATTACAGATTGATTACAAAACCTGGTGCGGATCCCTTGACAGGTCGGTGGGATATTTAGAAAGAAGTAGGGCCCTAGGCAAACCCTGGGATACTGAAACGCCTCATGCAGTGCACATCGGTGGGTGGCACAGAAAGCGCAGCCGAAGACAGCGTTTATTTCGCAGGGAGGCCGGAGAATTACGTTCATAGGGAACATGCGGCACGATGTGGTTGCATTATGACTTTTTTTTTTAAGGCAGCGCTGGAAGACAACGTGTCAGAGAATCATACTTAGGAAAATCACGTTAGAAAGCCGACATACCTAGAACATATCAGTTCACCAAGCTACCATCTCTGATATCAAGGATGTCTTCATCATGGTGATTGATGATAAATCAGTAGATAGATAGGCACTTGGCCAGTGGCATCTGTCGCCGTCGATGCTGTTGAATCTTGATAGATAATCATAGATGGCAAACCGATGAAGCTGCGAGCTGCGTCACTTACTTACGTCGGTCCGATGTACATTTTTTTGACTGAAATCAAGCAAGCACGAAGTTAGTGTGCTCGGCGGTCAACTCGGAGTGCGGACAGCGGGCGCCAGAAGTGGGTTAGCAAAGGAGACAGCGATCACAGATCCCAATGCATCCTCTACACCAGCGAGTTAGGAGGTACTTATGACGTAGAGGGTACGAAGAAACCCGGCGCACGTAGGGGTAAAAGCCGTTGATGACTGTATTTTACGACAGATGGATAGTTGAAGCTCGGAGCAGGAAAGACGGTACATAAGTGGCATGTGACAAGGATTCATGCGTCAATGGAATCTGCGAGAAGACCGTGGTATCTCCTGTGAGAGCTTCGACTTTAACACAAAGTCCCGGTATATGGCGTAGAATTGATTATCTTCAACGAAAGGGACACAACTATCAAACTAAGAACAAAGTTCGGGACCTGCAGAAGTTTGATTTTGAGCTTTGGGGGCGAAATGTTATGCAGAAATGCTAGTGCAGGACAGATGACGCCGGTGGATTGACCATGGTAACGGAGCTGTGCAGAATCCTGAGACAGCGTAAAGTCACAACACACGGAGCTTAACCCAATGCTTGAACAACGGTCCAAAAGTGCCCTCGACAAGTGGGAGTTGCAAGATACTTATGATGACGTAGGGGGTAGGAACCATCGACGAGCGCACGTACGAAGGACAGGTGCTTCGAATGGGCCTAGCAGGAGTACAAGTTTACATCACTGCCTGGCATGTGACAAGCACTCATGCGTCAACGGGTCTTCAACTGGAGTTGCGACTCGCGAGAAGACGATATCCTGTGAAAGCTTGATGATAGCATGAAATCCCGGGACACGGCTCAGAATTTAGAACTAACGAACCGAGGTCAGCTTGAAACTGTTTCCTTCTGGATCTGAAGAACTTCGGCATTGAGCTTTTTTTGGGGATGTGCGATCATGGATGGCGCAGTGCAGATGACACCTGATGGGGTCGAACTTTCAGAAGTATACGACATGGAGAGAGAAATGGAGAGAAAAGCAAGACAAAGGGAAAGTCCGAAAGTACCCTCAGATTGCGAGGTGTTTGCAACATACCAGTCCGACATACGAAGAGGCAGGAGCCGACATACGCAAGGCTCAATGCGCGTCATTGACTGACTGTTGTGCATGTACGGTGTATATAATCATGGAACCGCAAACCGGAAATCCCAATAGGCCTGGTAGGAGCACACACACAGCTTCCATATGACAAGGGGTCAGTCATATGGCCTATTAACGGCAGGAAGAGCTGCAGGAAGATGGTATCCTGGGAGCGTGCATCGTCAGCTAAAGTCCGGTACGTTGCGGTGAACACATCACCACCGCGGTACCCAAACTAGTGGCATCAGCTATGAGGCCATGATCAGCGCAGTCTTCGGAGGCTAGAAGCGTTTGAAGGTTTGAATTTTGTGTCGGAGGGAAGACGTGCATAGCACATACCATCTGACATAATTGGACTGTTAGAACCATATGTCGGCTTGGTCCGCTTACAAGACATAAGAAAAAAAAATCAAGACAAAGCGGCTCCGAAGTGTCCTCAACTGCCGCGGTTGCAAGGTGCTTGTGACTTTTGGAGGCAGGAACCGTCGACAATTGAATTTATGACACGGCAGACAGATCGGTGCTTCAATCTTGGAACAGGAAGCACAGGCAGCTGGCATATATGTCAAGCAGTCATGTCTCCAGTGGTCAGCGACCTCAGAAAAGAGCTCCAATAACGCCGTGACCTGGGAGTGCCGTCAGCATAAACTCTCGTTATATGGCGTAGAACTCACTATCACCGCTATACATAAACCATTCTCGTCAGCTATTAATGACGATCAGCGCGCTGTCTCCGGGGCGAACAAGGATCTGAAGTTATGAATTCGCCGCGGTACATAGACCGGCCGCGTCAGTCATAAACCACGATCGGCACGCTGTCTTCGGGGTGTACAAACGCTTCGGCGTTTGCAAAGATAGGTGGACATGGATGACATCTGATGGGCTTAGACCGTTCAAAATCGTGAGATGAGTTTACGAGAGAGAGAGAAGGCAAGAAAGAAAAAGAAGACAAAAAGAGTCGGAATATATCCCATGCTGCAGTGGCTTGCTAGCTTCTAAGTGCTCATAACGTGGTGACATGGACCAATGATTGTCAGTACACTCATTGCATACAACAGACCGTTGCTTGGGACTTTCAGATAAACCTGGTCTCTGGTCGAAGGAACATTTTAGAGTCGAGGGCATGTGACATCATTGACAAGGAATATCCTCATAAAGACCAACAAGGCGATATCTTAGGGGCGCGTCGTCAGCTAAAGTCTTAACAAATGGCACAGAACTCACCACCGTCGCACTGCTTAAATCAGCCCGAAGCCGTGTCAGCTATGTAAGCGAAACCAATGATCAGCGCAATCTTCAAGGCCTACATATCGTTGAATCTTCCAATTTTGTCTTTGGTGGCAGGAATGCAAAGATAGAATGGATGGTACAGATGGCATCGGTGGATTGACGAATCATGCGACAGCGTGGAGAAGAGAAGACAGAGAGACAGAGAAACAAGACAAAGCGACGACGGTGACGATGTAGAAGTGGCGGTGGACAACCGAACAAACGGTATAGGAGAGCATAAGTATTGGAGCGAAACCAAGTAAATGAGGACGACGGGAGAGACGGGCAGGTGAAGGGAGGGAGGGAAAGAAGGTTAGAATATAAGCAAGCAACGCCAGCAAACGCGCCCCACCGCCGCCCTAGCTGCTGTCCTCATCTACTCCCGCTTCTTCTTCATTTCCTTCTCCTCTCTACATCCCCATCCAACCCTATCCAACCCTATCCTACATCCTTCCTCCCTCCCCACCTCACCTATCCCGCACCTAATCCAAGCTCGCCTTCGCATCCGCCTCCACATCAAAGTTCTCCACCAAATCCGGCACATCGTCGTCGTCCTCCTCCTCCGCGGCGCCAGCGGACGGGCGCCCCTGCTGGCCCTGCTGGATCGCTTGGTACGACTCGGCGAGCTTGCGCAGGGACGCGAGGGAGTCGGGGCCCAGCTGGTTCAGGATGCCCGGGACAAGCTCGGTGAGCTCCTTCACGTGCCCTGTGCCGTAGATGGCGAACGTGTTGGCGGTCACCGCGGCGTGCACTGCATGGTTAGGTGCGCGTCAGTAAGCAACTTTTTTAGGGCGCGCTACGCAAATGGGCACGGTAAGATCAAGAAAACGTACCTTTGGGTGCGGTGAAGTGCAGCACGTTCCCGTCCTCCCTGAACATGTTGACCTCCTCAACGCCCGGGATCGGCTGAACATTGAGCTTTTTAAGTGCGCCCTGGAGCTTTTTGTCGTCCTGCGCAGCAGAAGGCTTCGCCTTGCGCACGATTTTTCGGCGCACAGTGCCCTTCCCACCTATCCCCCCAAAAAACAAATCAGCTCACTCATTCCAAATTGCCTCTGCGTGCATGTGTGTACACGCAAGCGGCTGGCCCCGACACCACGACCCTCTCCGGAAAACGCAACTCACCGATCCGGTTAGCGGCGGCTGCGGCCTGGAGTTTTGCCAATTTTGCGGGATCCATAATGTGTATTTGGATGTGGGACGGGGGACGGGGGGGTGCGGGCGAGGGTGCTGTCCGTGGTCGACGAGAAAACGCAATAAGGTTCAGATCCAAATACGCGCAAATACGGGTAGGGATTAGATCAGCAGGAGGGACGGCCGAACTTGGCGAAGTCGAATCTATTGCTCACTTCGGTGACCGTCTTGCTCTAATACTTATGGCATTCCATATCAGACCTGCGACGCCGGACGATGTGGTATGCGCTCTGTGTCTCTCTCTCGTCGATTTTAGCGCACTCCTGAGCACCGTCTCCTCGTAGGCGATCATTCTGCAACTGATCATCGATCTCGTAAGTCGCGGCGTCGCGCCAATGTAATATAACATTCATTAACCCTGCTCAAAGGCCACATACGAGAAAGAGCCCGACGCGGTCAAAGCGACCCCCGAGCTACTCCGCAAGAATCTCTTCGAGACGCCCTTTGCGCATGCCCTTCTTGCGTTCACGGGCACTGCAGATACTCCTGGGGAATCTATCGGCCTCGCGCTGTACTTCTTCAACTACTCGACGTGGACAGGTCGCCCAGGGCTTTATGTGCGTGCTCTACTCCCGTGCATGAAGCGGGGGTGGCGCTGATCCTTCTATTGTTGTTTTTGCTGCTCGCGCCTTGATTCTCGTGACGTTCTTTTACTCTCGCTGCCCGCACCGCTCTCCGGTTCTTGCTCCAAAATATTATTACTCCTTGTCTTCTTCTCTAGCTTGAAGATCTCTACGTAAAGCCAGAGCACAGAGCACACGGCGCCGGCAAGGCTCTCTTCGGCCACCTGGGCAGGATCGCGCAGGAGAAGGTGACCTTCTCCGTCTGTTTCACTCAAACAGGCACTTTCTGATTCTCACCTGCTGCATAGAACTGCGCCCGGCTCGACTGGTCCGTCCTGAAGGTACATATCATGCCTCTACCTTCTTCCTTCCCCCTCGCCTTCTCTCGGCATCATCTCGACCCTTACTTCCTATTCTCCAATATCGGTCTTATGCCTCCCTTTCTAATTTCGAAATTTACGTCTCTCCTCCCATTCCCTCCTTCCTTCTTACTATCAAATTTGTTCTTCCTACTTTCAAATATCCCTTCCCTCTTTCCTCCTTTCCTTCCGATTTTCAAATACCGCATTCCTTTCTTCTTTCCGCCTTGATCACGCTTATCCATATACTTTACTTCCCAACAGTGGAACCAGCCCTCGATCGACTTCTACGAAAAGCGTCTGGGCGCGACGTCCATGTCGGAGTGGATGGGCATGCGCCTCGAGGAGGACGGGATTGAGCGGCTGAAGGAGTTTATTGTTGATGGCAGCTAAGGGTCGTCGACAGCAACGGATTACATAGTCGGCCGCATTGGCTGAGAGTTCGGCGACTTCAGCCGTGGCCGGACATTAGTCGAATCAGTGGATTGTTGTAGCACTGGTTGGTGCCGATACGAACATGCGGCTCGGATTGAACTTCGTCCATGGGGATCGTCTCCTTCATTCATGGGAGTTGTCATTCGACAATGATCACGAGATATATCGTTCGCTCATGGGAACGGTATGCTCATTCACGAGAACCGTCGTCTTCTTCACAGAAACAATGTTTAAATTCATTCACGGGCGTATTCTTCGTCCGCAGTAGCAGTATTCTTCGTTCACGGAAGCGCATTCCTTATTCACAAGAAGCGTACTTTCCTCGCAAGAGCCAACTTCTTGCTCACGAGAACCGTATTCTTGTTCGCAGAGGCTGGGGCTGCATTCCTCGCTCCACCTTGCTCATGCACGGCGATAGCGTTTCTTCGTCCAATCGCATCTTCGTCGACAAGAATAGCATTGCATCCATCCCCGCGAATCGTGTCATCAGGCGCTCCAGCTCCCAGCGGATACAAAGCTTGAGCCTGGATAACGAGAGAGAGCAAAAAAATATGATTAAAGCTCCCCCCTTCCTGCAAACCCGATATATACAAATTAGATGTCATGTCCGGTGCCTCCCGTCCGCATGCCTGGAAGCTAAAGCCCGCGTCGCAGCCACGCAACCGCGGTGTCACGCTGGGCTAGACGCCGTCGTAGCTCGCCCCGCCAGCCTAACAAGTAAATAAGGTAGTAAGCATTGAGAATGGTAAAGAGGATAGGATTCGCAGGGCCGCGGACGCGTACCTTCCGCAGGCGCACGACGATGGGGTCCTCGTTGAGATCGTCTTTCTCCCGCGCTGCGACCTCGATCGAGTATACCCGCAGGACGTTCTTGACGTCTGCCGAGTGGACGGAGATCTGCCATGGTAAGGGTCTCGTGAGCAGGTGGGTCGGGGGATGAGATAGATGGAAGTAAGGCGTACCTTCGCTTTCCGCATCACCTTGCAGCCGTGCCCTATCCACACCTACGTGTATCCATCCGTCAGTTAGGTGTGAGCAATATATGTGAGAGTGCACAAGACGCACCACCAAGATGAACTTCTCGCGCTTGCTCTCCTTGTCATTCGAGTACGACACGCGTACATACGCGTACGCGGCCTTACCGTCTTCTAGTACCTCGCGGAGCTCCGCGAGCCCGCCGGTGCCAGTCTGCGTGAGGGCGAGCTTGTCGGACCGGTCGGACTCGTAGTTGAGGAGGAGCCAGTTCGTGTCGGACTTGTCGGAGCGGACGTCGAGGTACGCTGCGGGGGTAGTAAAGTCAGACCGCGGCCAAGTGAAGGAGGTAGTGAGGAAGAGAAGACGCGGGTGAATGTTTGGGTAGAAATGAGGTCGCGAGTGAGGCAAATGCTAATGCAAAGAGCATAGTAACGGCGAGCTAGATGGGCGTACCTTCGTTGATCTTGGGATCGGAGAGGTCAGCCATGGCGCGGGGATCGGGGGGGGGATAGGGAGGGATATCACAGCAGAAGTCAAAGCAAGGAGAAAGGAGAATCTGAATAAACGAAGGTAGGGAGGAGAGACGACGATGGGCGCTCGTTGGTTGGCACGCCGAGACTCGAGTAGCACAGTTTTCGGCGATGCCGTGCTATTTGCGGCGATAACGATGGTATTGATCGATGATCTGGTAATGTGTGACATCTCCGCGCCGGCGTCACACGAGCATAACATTTTCAATTCTAATTTACGCGTCCAAGTCCAAGTCTCTCACTTGCCATGGCGTCCTGGCTGCGCACCATCACTTTCGTCGTCCAGCGCCCCGCCTTCCTCTCGCGCGCACAGTCCTCCGACGCCGCACAAAGCGCACGGCGAAAATGGGGCCTCGGCGGTGTCCCCAGCCCGCGCTCCATCCTCGAGGACGACGACGCCCCCGTCGACCTCTCTGAGGATAACGACGCCGTTAACGGCATCCGTCCCAACACCCTACCCGCGCACCTACGCCGGCCCCCAGATGAGCCAACGCCCGCAGAGTGGAAGCAGCACCGCCATGCCCTCCAGCAGCGCTTCCCCGATGGCTGGGCGCCCCCGCGCAAGCTCTCCCGCGAGGCGATGGATGGCATGAGGAAGCTGCATCAGCTCGAGCCAGAGAAGTTCAGCACGCCCGTGCTGGCAGAGCGCTTTAGGATCAGCCCGGAGGCCGTGCGGCGCATCCTGAAGAGCCGGTGGGAGCCTTCGATGGACAAGCGCGCAAAGATGCTTGACAGGGAGCGGAAGGTGAAGATGGAGAGGAAGAAGGAGGCAAG
>JASFDF010000907.1:0-10261 GCA_036937115.1 Nidularia sp. FH-822889 | reverse complement strand
AGTATAAAAGCCGTATAAACTCTCACTTAAATATATTCTTCTATTCTAAAAGTTATCTACAATATCTGCGCTCAACATACTATGTAAAAGGCAGTTTCACAGACCGCTCATAGGTATTGTCACAAGTATCAAAGTGTTTTCTCCCTGGACATTCGACACTACGAGGTCACGCACAAGATCGATTACTTCCGGGTCAGAATTTTGGATGAGGCCTATCCGACTAAGCTCAGCATCATGAAGAAGATGAAAACTCAAATATTCAAACCCGGAAGGTCGATGAATGATAGATCTGTCACTTCTGGATCCATTACTTCGACGTGAACCACATTCTTTGAAAACGGAAGCGTCTCTGGGTCAGAGCTCCCCATCTGACGTAGATCATGTACACTCTTGCTGAGGAACTCATCATTTTGGAGGTGAGGATTTAGGATCGCGGCTTGAGCACGTCGAAGCCATATCTCGACTTCCGACTTGTTTGTGATGATAGGACCGAATTGACGCTCTGAGGAGGCTTCTAGCTGATGTCCATTACGATCATATTGGACACGCAAAGAGATCTTGCACGACCAAGAATCAGCAGAGCTCGACATCGTGCATTCCATTGGGCATCTCGGATAAATGTAAGTAGGTGAAAGAACATAATAAGTTAATATTTACCTAGTACACGTGCCACTGTCTCGTGGAACATTTATCTGAACGTTAATGATAAGGCGATACTATGACAGATATTGGACGAAGTGTTCTTACACCACTGACTGCTTCGACAAGGGAGCTTTTCCCAGCTATATTACATTTTACTCAGTGTTAAAAACATGCAGTGGTCACAAAATATTACCCGATTGACCACCTGTAACTGTAATTCTGGGCAGATCGATGAACATACCTGCACTGTAGACAATATTGGTCAGCACACACATATTTAGCTACCGTGTGCAGGACGCTCACCCTAAAGTCCGAAGGTCTCTATCCAGTTCCATCAGCTGTCTACATTTCTGAGCATAATCACTTGAGGATATGGCTGAATCTCTGGAAGGTGTGCTAGAGCCGACAGCTGTAGAGGAATTAATGGAAGTCATTTTTGTCTGAGAAAAGAGCCTAAGATAAGGAAGCAGCAAGGAAGTTAGCATGGCCGTCGATTTCTCGAACTGCTGCTTAAATACGTGCATTCCACATCATTGTGGGTCCAATCGTATGATAAGGAGCCTTGAAAAACATTTACAGCGTCAACAAGAGCTATAGAAATTCGGCTTGCCTGACGCCTTAGAGCTTGATTAGGAGCAAAGTGCAACACGAGGGGTGAAGAGATCTTCGTATTTGGTTCACCGAAAACGCTGTTGAGAGCCGAAGATAAGAGGAAGACGAATTCTTCAAGCACTTCAATGACACGAGGCAAAATGAGGGAGCCTGAAAGGCAATATGGTGCAAAATTTGAGCATCATACGTGAGTAAGACGCCGAACAGCCCACAAGGAGGGGAAACCAAATGCCTATAAAGAATTTGCACGTACCACCTGTTATCTATAATTAATCCACTGTGTATCCTTCAAAGAAAGGGTTGCTCATGGATGAGCAGCCTAAAAGTATACTGAAATCGTTTAAGCACCGATGCTGTAAATGCATAAGCGATGCAGCACCGCACGATGCCTATATTTATTCTACATGCATATTTGGGCATTTTCGTATGAGATGATATCTATAACCGCTGATAGCTTTGGTGCTGATACACCTGACAGTAATGAGTGTAAAATAACACATATCTGAGAAAGGGTCGCCTGTTGATTCTTCCGACGCCTCCGATTAGATAGGGAGAGAGAACTTTCAAACACTTTACCCATAATTAGAGGGTTCGAAGTAACTGGAGCATCTGGTAATAGCTTCTAAAGTGGATAGTAATAAATCACTGTTGGAATAGGGGCAAACATGTGGTTAGTCAGTTGACCACTTAGCTGAGGCGGAACTTGCACTTTTTGTACAGGTCTGCATTTCAATCAACGGCCACTTTTTCTTCCTTCCGCGATATGAAATATAGAATCTTTGTGCAGGCAGTCGAATTACTTTTCCTTCTTAGTCTGTAATGTGAAGACAATGCCTTGGAGTTGTCTCTACTCAGCCCTTCAGCCTTCAAACATGGAGGTGAGCTTCGTCACGAGTTAATTCCTTTTCTTTACCCTTTTGTACTTCTAGATTCGTATCTACGTGTTTACAGTTCACAATTTTTTTGGCTTTCGAATATTGAGATTTTTTCCTTGGTTTCTTTCAATCGCATGATGGTCGTCGTGACAGCCCAATTAAAGAGGTGATAAGCTTCAATTCGCGTTGATGTGCCACACTGAATTTGTTGTGCTAGCCTCTGCATTCCAAGCAACGCTTCCCGGCTCGCCACTTCGGTCGCGCTGCCTTCGTATTTAAATGATGGAAAAACTAATTCTAATCAGGGGGACTTTGCAGGTAAATAAGCATCTATGTCGACTGATTAAATAAGACATGAGTAAGAATTGAACTCTCGTTCTCAAGGCTACCCGCCTACAATTGCTATATTTTAATTGACCACGAGGTCGTAGGTTCGATCCCTTCATATAGCGGATGTATTTACTTTCTAATTTGATATATCATACTCCCTTCTTATTAGAGGTTTTGATGGTTCACAGAGCTATTTTAATTAGAGGTGTCTGGTATATCACTGCGCTAGCTGTGCTTATTCAAATGTAGCTGCAGAACTTCCGTGGCTAAAGGAACAAATAATAAGTTTTTATTTGTTCTTTCGGACACCATTTCTTTCATCCTGTAATCAGGACACACCCAGAAGTATCCTAGTGCGAGCATCTATAAAGGCCAAAGGGTGGGTGATGAGGGCTCTCGGTCTAGGAGAAAGGACGAGTTTCGTTGATCAGATCACATAGACTATCACTTCGATGCACCCGGGGATACGTGAGTGAGTCGAACGAAGCTGCGCTTGACAAAACGTAGGGTAGTAGCATGAGTATCGTAGTCTTAATACCTTGGCAGGAGGGTTCCGATGCTAATACTCTATAAAACTCCCAGCTTACCAGCAGTCCAAGTATATACCTCGATAGCAGCATAAGTGGTTTATTCCTCCATAGTTAGGGTGTCCACGGTCTAATGCTAGATATCAATATATAGATCCCTCTCTAGTTACCGAAAAGCTGTATATTCCTGAATCAGAACAGTCCGACGTCCCCGAATCCAAACCCTGCTATATCTTCGGATTCGAATCATCCCAGAAAACCAAATGGTTCAAGTATTCAGTCCATGTTTCGACCACACCCGGGACGCACCCTAGAGAAAGTAGAAACGGCGAGTTAGACGTGCTTATGATTGTGAAGCAAAGAAAGCTGGAAAGAAAGACGAAAATAAAGATGGGAGTGAAGGAGTGAAAATGGCGGGAGAAAACAAGAAAAAGGTATGCAAAAAATGGAAGGAGAGAAGAGGTAGAGAAAAGACAAGAAAGAAAGGAAGAAAGACGAGAAGAACCACAGGACTCACAATGCAGGCAATCAAAATTCAAATTCTTCGGATCCACCAAATTCTGGGTATGTGCATCCGGCCTCTGCAGCGCCTGCTCCCACACATCCATGTAGAACCATCTTGCCCCTTTTCCTCTCTCTACCTGAGGTAATTCAGCGATCCGATCTCGCCATACATGGTTATGCGCTTCTACCCGGTCCCAATCCCACCGCATCCGCACGACCTTCTGCCCCTCGTCGTCCGTGGACTGGCCCATGCGCTCGCGGACTTTTGATTCCGCTTTGAGTGCGGTAGGGAAGTCGGGGTACGGCGAGGTGCGGGCAAGACAGCTTGGGTGGCCGGGGGCGGTGGTGCGGTAGTAGACGGATAAACGAGGGATGGGAGCAAGGAGCGTGGTGACGCGGTTGACCTGTGGTAAGGGTGATTGGGAGGCAGGAGAAGGAGGAGGAAGGAGGAACGGACCATTTGCTTGTACGCGGCTGTTACGCGGTGTTGTTGGTCCAAGATGGAGCCGGTATTGGGGAGCATGTGGAATGTGCCTCGGGACCACTAAGCACAGGGCAGTGGCAAAGGTCGTAAGTTCAGGTCGCGGCGCACCCAAGGAATATCACTCACATGCATCCCCGTATTAACCACTAACACCGTCTCTTCTTTCACACTCTCCTCCTCCCCTTGCCTCCCCTTCGCCATATCCTTCACGAAATCCTCCCAGTCCTCAAAATAGTCGAATATATCGTACCATGTAAATCCCTCCTGCGCGCCCAGCGCCGCCGTGAAGCGCCGTACCTCCTCCTCGCCAATGAGGATGTGGTTGTCCATCTTAGTGTAGATCGGGCGGAGGAGGCGCGATGCAGGCACGCCGGCGAGAGCCTGCAATCGTATGGTCATCGGGTCATCGGGGCGCAGGATAAACTGGTGCAGGCGGTGGTGGGAGTGATGCGGGAGGTGCGGTGGGTCCTCAGTGATAAGGATATTGGAGAGTGAGAGTGCGTATTCAAGGTGGTTGAAGTGCTGTCGCGAGATGGAGTCTAGAGGTTGATGATAGTAGTAAACGATAGGACAGTCAAGAAAAGAATATAGAATAAGAAATAGACTCACCTCCTGAGAATATAAGCCCTCCCGGGCTCCTTAGCAGTCTTACCACGAACGCCTCCGCATCCCACGCGCGCATCTTCCCCTCGTCCGGTTTCCACACCCAGTTCATTACATCCACCAAACGCTTTTCTTGCGCGGCATGGAAACGCACCCTGTCCTCCGGTTCACGGTGATTCTCCTCACCACCACACATACTCCACGTACCGCGCGGCGCAGGCGGGTATGCCGCGTGCAAATCGTTGATGGACGCAAAGGGCGGGTTGCGCGGGACCCAAGAGCCGCGCATGCACGTTGCGGGGGTGCAACTGATGTTTTCGGGCTTCTTCACGGCTACAAGTGGAGATCCCTTAGACAGTCCAGCGGCATCGTACTCGTACTCATCGTCCGTGTGTTGGACAGACGGACCCTGCTGGTGCGCTGAAAGATCCAAGGAAGAGCGGTACACTAGCGTAATGCCCAACATGCAGAGGAGAAGCGCACAGCAGAGATTGCGCCGGCGCCGAAAGCGCGAAGCATAGGGCACCACAGAGGGCCTGCTGGTATACACCATGCTTAGCAGGGTGCTCCGGTTGGGGCAACGTCGTCGGGTGGGTGCTCCTGATGAAATAGGGCAAGAGGGTCAACTTGAGCGCTTCAGGCCACATCATGAAGGCAGAATCATCTTACCATCGTCCCCTGGCCTACACCCGCCTAGTGGCGTCAGGAACTTTCCCGGATCCAGGGCTGCGCTAAACCCCGGATCAGGGGCGTGTGCAAAAGTGGGAAAGGGAGCTAGCTATAAGAGGCTTTGTGCGGCTCTATACACGTTATGAGGTCGAGTCACTGCCGTCTTTCGAATTCTATGAGAGAATATGACATAGCACACGATCTTCCTGCCATTCAGGAGATCGATTGCCATTGATAAATGTATACAGTTACTCTAGCTGCAAGCCGTCGTGGCGTAGTGGCTAGCGCGACCCTGCGATTACCATTATTCAATGACAGGCACACGCACGTAACGCGTGTCGACCACGTGATCGTACGCTGCGATGACATCATTGGAGCCGGTGCTTCGTATCGTATATGAATCGACGCGTTTCGCCCATGAAAGCTCTCATAGTATTCGTACATCTACCATATGGCAACCAAGAGAACTTCAGCTTCAAATCCAGAAGAAGGCTCTAGTGGCTCGAGCACAGCAACCCAGCTGGCACATGCCGCTGGTTCCGCAGCTGTATCTACTTTCCATGCGCTAAACGACGCCGAACCACATTACGTTCCTAGATCCCCATACTCTACCATTCGACACACGCGACCTTGGGTCTATTATAGGGGCGTATCCACTGCTGTTCCTATCTCCGTTATGGGGCGAAAGCCGCTTTCAGAAGATCGCAAAATTACCCTACAAAGTCGGGGGTGGAGGACAGGTCTTTTTGGGTGGACTGTTGGCGGGTGGCTTGGAGGGACTATGGGGAAGGAAATTGACGTTACCCCTGAAAAGAAGGGTGTCTGGGACATCGATGTTGATGCGAAGAAGAGGAGCCAGTACGACAAGGAGACTAAAGAATTTTTGGACTCGCTATCAGCACCAAAGGACCATGTAGTGCTCGAGACAGACTTTGTACACATCCCAGTATCCTCCGGGGATGGTTATTTTCGGCTTCTCATATACCCCTCGTCTTCATCACACACCCCCATCGCGTCGACCGCGTCATTTCGCGTCGGTTCGCTGTCTCTGAGCTCTGCCCATCCACGAGGGGCTTCTGTCGTCACTCTTGTTCCCGAGCTCGTGCTGAAAAGCGCTTCAGTTGCCGGAAATACCGCAGCATGGGGAGCGTTTTATACAGCGTTTCCTTTCATCAAGGTCGTGGAGATGCTTCCGGGCACTCACAGCTGGGGCACTTGGGCAATGAATAGGGCATATCAGCTCGCTGGAGGCGAGGAGACGACGGCGCAACTGAAGGAGAGATATAAGGTAGAAGAGAGAAGAAGGCAGGCGGAGGAATCAATGTATAAGAACGTAAGTGGGAAGTCTTAGCCTCTCAAGCTCACGTTGACTGATGCTATGACTCACAGGTTCCCTTCGGGTCTATCGGTGTGCGGACGGCATATGATCTTGAGAATGACGCAAAACGAGGCAAAGGAGGAATTTACTTCCCCCGGTCTTGAATCCCTCATGACTTGCCCAATGATTCAACATGTGGTTCCCTGATACGCGTAGTCTTTATTAATGTATTTAGAGTCTCACTGTTATCGACGCTATTATCGTATTCCCATTCCTTTCTGTTTCTCGTCGCTCTGCTCACTGGGAATACTGGATAGTACGTACGGTCGCCGCATCGTTTGCGCCGGACTGAGACTTCGCCGCGGAAGTGGCCCTCGACTCCTATCCGTTTCACTTCTGCGTCGGCGCAGTGAGTACGCAATTTGCAACATACGTACGATCCAGATTATCCTCGCTTTCCAGAATAGTTAAGACTTATTTGTGGGACTTATTCGGGGACAAAATGCAGGCTAGTCTTCGAATTGTATGATTGACTGCTCAAAAGGTTGGTGCTTCCATCGGCTTGAGTACCTCATTCCATATACGAGTTGTTAGCCTCGGCTTACACGATAATTTTCTTCACAAATAGCACATAAGTTGAGAACACAAGCGTGGAATAAATATTATTTGGCCCTTACACACTGTTCACAACAGAAGCATAGCGAAAGCCACATAAGTAGTTGGGAATATGTTGCAGTACATTCGTAAATCGTTTCTTCAGCTAACCCAGTCCCGATTTGACGAGAAATTCAATGGCAGGAAAACTTCTTTGGTCCATTCATCTACCTGGTCATGTTGATTTATTTTGCCTTTCTTACACCATTTTCCAGGTTATAGGTGTGACTGGAATTATCGCTAGCCACGTCGCTAATCAGTTCTCGAGAGGAGATACAGAGTCAGAGGGTGACGTGGTGGTGCATTACCTTGACACATTATTCTCGACCTCATATTTACAAGGATCGCCCGAGGTGTGCAATACTCAACTTTCCTGACCAGAGATCTCATTAAGAATGAATAATGTTGACAAGGGGAGATTTGGCAAGTAAAAGCAAAGTTATTCAATGATGTTAGAGGTAGCTTAGCCACTGAGTAGGGGCTAGTGGTAATGTCAATTAACAAACTGAAGTTCTATGATACAATTGAGGTGCTTAAATATGGCTACCCAGAGTAATACCACAAAGTAATAATTCATACTAAATAAAAATAGAGAAGTGGGTCAAATAAAAGAGGGTATACGATGATAGCCAGGGATACAAATTAACTGTTAATGCAAAGGATATACAGTTGACCTTCTCATAATGCATGACATAATAATGCATATATGTCATAGTGCATGGCTTTTTGGCCAAAACCAGGCTGGGACACAGAGAATTTGCATCCATATTGCATACTGCATAATGTATAGGCCAGAGCACTGAATATGCATTATCAGATAGGGTATTTTACTAGTTATTGGTGGCTTAGGGACATCAACTCTGCATCAGTGCTCAATTTTTGAGAGGATAACTTGTCCTGATGACTTTCTAGGGCAATTTAAATCAATTGACTAACTAAATCAAGTATTCAACTGACCTAGAATTCAAGTTTGAAAAGGTTCATCTATGAAAAAAAAATCTCCAGGTGCCCCCTGCTTGCTTTCATGTTATACAATGCCCAAGGACTGAAAAAAACTGAAAACCTTGAGAGAAATCTGCTCCATACACCTGCAAACCAACATCCATAGCTGTGACAAAGAACTCAGAGGATGCACCAAAGACTTCTGCAAAGTGAATTGCATTGAGCAAGTGAGAAAATCTAACACTTGCAGACTGGCTTATGGTGTTCCAGTTCATGGATGAGCATCCACACCCATCCAGTAGCACAGTAAGTCATGTTAGTTGTGAGGAGGCATATCTCATCTACATTGTCTAATCAAATGTCACACTTCTTGATGGGGTCACACTACATCACATATATGTGACTATTTTGGTTCTGCATAATTCTCATAATGCATGGTGCATAGGTCATGTCACAGCCTATGCATTATAAGAAGGTTGACTGTACTACTAAAATAATAGTGTCTGTGGCTGAAACATAGTAGTTATGAAATGGAAATAGACTGGAGTGAACCTGAGTAAACCAGAGACTAGTGGAAAGTCAGGAGAGCATCAGGATTGATTGTAAACAGTCCAGAGATTGCAAGCAGTAAATTGTGACAGGGATATGACACATCACACTTCAAGTCATCATAATTTCAAGTCCTCACAACTAACACTTAGCTATGTCAGCCACATCTTGGCCAACTACATCTTTCAGATATTCTATATTAAGACTATATTTCATGCTAGTCTCCTTTCAAGCTCTTTATATTTTATGTCCAAAAAGCCTTTTAGTTAGCCATCTTAGTCTCTATACATTCTCTGTTTATCTGACTCTCTTTCCATGGTGTAAGCAAAACCTGACCTCTACATCCACATACCTTGTATGTCTTCATTTGACTTAGTACTGGATAGCTTATCTCTAGGAATAGTATATAAGTAGTTATATTCAAGTTGCAGTCTTTCAGTTTGTTAATTGCATTGTCAATCCACTTTGTGGCTCAATATACACTCTATACTCTCTCAAACTTCCTGTTTGATCCTCCAGTCCCTTCAGTCAACCTTTGGCCAAACCTTGGCCAAACTCTTGTTTCTCATTGATAAGCTGAGCTCTTAATTATCTACCTTAACTCTGTTCTCATTGTTTGTTTATTCTAAATACAGGAGTAGGATGGTGGATGGCACAGCACATAAGCTGAAGTCAACATCCTACATTGTCTAGCATCTTCACATATCATCAGGCTCAGACCTTGGCCATATAGTCTCTCTTGTTCAATTGTGTTTGGGTCTTGACATTCTTTCCCTCAGACTTTGTAATTTACAAAACACTTGAGAACTACTTTCCTGGAACTCAGCTGTCTCATATCAATCTTTCTGCACTCTTAATGATAATGTGTATAAGGAATTTGCTCTCAGAAGTCTAACTCTAGCTAGACAAAAAAACTATAACAGAATAAAGATTGGTTTGGATCCTTTTATTTAGCAATCCCAGGAGCTATTAGGCTTATCACTGCCAATATGCATTGTGAGAGGGTATGGGCAAAGTCCCCATTATTCTTTTCATGACCTTGCCCTGGAGTATTTATCCACTTTCCTGCTTCTATTTTTGGTAAGCCACTAGGAGGTTCTTCATTTTCCTACCAGCATCTCAGGTATCTCTATTCTGGATCAAATATTTATAATAGTTGATAGGTGGCTTGTTTTGCTTCAGTGCTGTCACAAACTCACTTTCCTGGAAATAACATAGAGGTTCCAGACAGATAGAGTGCATGAGGAGACCAGAGAGAGATTCCAGAGACTGTGGAAATATCTCCAGGAAATGTGTTCAAGTGCTACCAAAGAGAAAGGATCAAGATGGGCAATGGCTTCAGCTTATGTGCTGTGCCTTCTTTGTTCCTAATGCACAATTTACAGATGACAGTGAGTGATAAGTTCCAGGTATAGTGACAATTGATACTCAACTTCCTGACCAGAGATTTGGTCAGGAGAGGTCTCCAGAGACTGGAGATCTTGTTGAGTGCAAAGTATGACAATGAGAGGAGATTATCAAGTAGAGACAAGTGAGGATGATTCAGAGGTAG
>JASFDF010000906.1:0-10273 GCA_036937115.1 Nidularia sp. FH-822889 | reverse complement strand
GTTATTCACGTGATGAAGTTCAATGCCACGCAAATCCCGGCGGTTGGCTTTTTGATTCTGAACAACGAAGCCAATGTACCCCACCGTAGCCTGTGTCATTCCGTCTCTATGTTGATGGTCTTGCTCAGCCTTGAAGGTCTGACATTCCACGCCCCCATGGCCAACCCTGCCGTCCAATGACAAGCTATCATTCACTCTTCAAATGGAAAGCTTTGTCTCGGTTACGGCGGCGGTGCATTATATACAATTAGATGCTGTAAAATCCCCGTCATCCGGAGCTGCAAGCATCCATAACTTAAATGGAACTCAATAATACTTAAACCACTTAGATTTCATCGACCATTCTTTTTCCACACCCGTGCAACCACTCTCTCGACTGCACGCGGAAATCCCAACCTATCACTAAGTACTCGACATCCATCCATCTTAAGTGTACTGGATTCACGTGGAAGACGCTTGATATAACAGGTATTTGGAATAGCTGTATTAGGATGCAGACAAGGTTGACGACTTAATATCAGGGACCTACAATATGAACAGCGTCATTCGAGTGGAGGAATTCCAGTCGGTTATTATTACCGTACACACTGCGTTCGCGAGCGTATACGGAGACAAAATCAAATATCGAACCCTTCTAAGTAGCAAGGGCGATGCCGCACAGAACGTTCTAGACCTCCTACAGCTGGTGAGCATAGTGAACACTCTTACAAATTCTCTTTTATTAATAAATTCTTCGACAGCTGCTCGATTACCCCCAATCTGATGCTTCTCAAAGAAACAGGCACTTGACAACGTTATTGAAATTATCTAAAAAGACCTCACTTTATCCTCGTTGCTTTAATCTTAAAGAGATTGAGCGTCGAGATGGGCCGGTCACTGCAGGACACTTTGGCGAAATTTGGAAAGGAAAGTACCTGGGCAAACCCGTTTGCCTTAAGATCGTAAAAGTGTACGAGAGATCTCGTGTAGAACGTCTATTGAAGGCACGTTGACGTCCATATACCTTGTTTTGTTGAAGCCAACTGGATAATTTACAGGCATTTTGGAAGGAAGCCTTACTGTGGGCTCATATATCACATATCAACGTATTACCATTCTATGGTGTCTTCCACCTCGACGACCTATATGGAAGAATTTGTCTTGTCTCGCCTTGGATGGAGAACGGGAACATTAATGACTATTTGCAACAAAACCCGGAAGCTATTCGCCTTCTACTAGTAAGAAATTTGTCTGCACTATGCATTGCAAATGGAGCGTAAATCTGACAGCAGATTGTAGATTTCTGATATCATTGACGGAATTCAGTACCTGCACCACGAGAATATCGTTCACGGGGATCTTAAAGGAGTAAGAGCACATTTATCTCATTTTGCAGATATTCAAACCTTTTGCAGGTTAACATTCTTGTTACTGAGTCAAGAAGGGCTTGCCTTGCCGATTTTGGACTGTCTAGTGTTATGGACGGTGAAATCCTCAAGTGGACTTCGAGTGACAGTTCAAACCATGGAGGAGGAACGTTACGATGGCAAGCTCCAGAACTGATGCTACCGGAGGAACTTCACGGCATTCGCAATAGTAAAGCCAGCGATATTTACGCATTTTCGTGCGTATGCTATGAGGCAAGTACTTGAGGTTTTTTCATGCATTTTACGGTAATTTATATATTAATGTCCCTAGATCTTGACTGGTCAACGCCCCTTTCACGAGGTGACATATGACGCTGCGGTCATGTTCAAAATCATGTCCGGAGAGTATCCATCACGCCCCTCATATGGCAGCCAACCGTATCGTGACTGGGGCTTAACCGATTCCTTGTGGACATTAATGACACATTGCTGGGAGAGGGAACCCGAGGACCGGCCAAGCGCGAGCGAGGTCAAAGAACGACTACCTTTGGGAGAGATTGTTGATAACAGGGCTGGTGGTGAGCAAGGTACTGTGTCTTCCGCTCACTTTCGCAATGCAATGCATGGTGCTTCTGGTCGCTTCACCGAAGAGCACCTGCGACAAATCATATCACAGACAAGCAATCCACTAAGTTTACTTTTTGGGCTTTCCGATCCCCCCAGTGAGCATATTCCATTGTATTTAGTTTTAATAGCACTATTTCTGATAATGTTTCAGAAAAGCCACGAAAGTCGGATTTGCTTGGACGGCGTCCCGGTGGTCCTCGTCCCCCGCTTTCTCCTATGCACGATCAATCACACAGCCAAGTATCAAATGTGCAACGTCAGTCCGTAGTTGTCGATGGTGGTAGACAAGACAGGACCGAAAACATCCACTCAAATACCCTGGGCGAAATAGTGATCGATATTAGCCCTCTCGGTATTCCTGCCTTGTCTACAGACTGTAACCTATCTACTTCATATCCCATTACCGGAGAAGATACAGATGCATCATATCCCCACATCCCCGATGCCAAATCATCCAGTCTCTCTGCAGAGCATGGCCATGAGGACCCCGAGCCTCAACGCAATACATCATACCCTAGCGCCGGACCTTCCAGTAAGAGTGACATAGTTGTTCACTTCTTCCTGAATGCCCTGACAGCATCATTCCAGCCACGATCGAGTATCTCTTGGGTCGAACTGTCGATAACGATCCAGACGGCCGTGTATATCTTGCACTCAACATTGGAACTAAAGAATTAATGGCTGCGAAGTTCCCGCGCAGAGCGAAGCTCGACGGCAACGTTCGATCGCGTTCTTCTAAGGAGAGATTAAGGTCGGAAGTCAGCATTTTGAGGAAGATTGAACATCCAAATATCGTTCGTTATATTGCATCCTCGGAGACAACGCTGTAAGTTCTTGACTTTTTTGGTTGATTCCATCGTCTCGCCGACGTGCTTAAATCGATCAGGTTTCTAGAGTATGTATCTGGTGGCTCAATCAGAAGTTGCTTGCACTACCATGGAAGACTTAAAGACGATGTTACAAAATCATTCGCGACGCAAATATTAAGCGCTCTTGCATATCTCCATTCCCAAGGGATAGTTCATGGAGTAAGCTATTTGTTCAGATTTCGCTGACAATTGATCAATTTACATAGTTTTACAGAATCTGAGGTCGGATAACATACTTCTAGAAAGCTCTGGGTTGTGTAAAATATGCGGATTTGGAAGGGCCAAACGCACGGAAGGCGGCAGAACTTTAACATCGCTTCCTAGTAAAAACCAATGGTGGACGGATTCTGAAACCACTACCGCCGACGATGATGCGTCATATGATGCAAAGGTTGATATCTGGAGCCTTGGTTGCGTTATGATAGAGATGTGGACAGGAACGAAGCCTTGGAAGAGACAGGTACGCACACTCTCGACTACGGCTCTTCGGGAGGCCTGCATTTCCTCTACTAACTTGGCCCTCGAAGTTCTCTGAATCCAGTTCACCGCCTCAGATCCAACATGATAACTTCTTGTCAGCGCTGGCGGATGACTTCAGACAGAACTGCTTTGTAGTGTGCGTGCGGTATTTTTCGTAAACTTTGAAACACTATTTAATTCGTGGTTGATAGCAACCCCTGGGACCGCCCAGGAGCGAAGGACCTTATCCAGCACCCGTATCTCATCCTTCCGCCCAATTGGGCATTTGCAGGGTTTTTATGAACTCCTCGCATCGTACATTGCGTGCCGTGTAGGTGGTACGGGCACGGCTGTTTCCTGATGGGACTGCCGTCAGCGAACTCCTCTCGGAAAGGAGTACCTGTATTGTTTATAATAACGAATGGAAGATGAATACAACTCTGATCATACATACATACATGAAATACATACACCTAATCGTTTACATGGCGACAAAAGAAAATGTTAGGATAGAAGGATTACTTGTCGCCTTAATTCATTCATACAACGGGTGTCCGTGAGCCACCCTTCTCATACTGCATTTGTATCACCTTGACTCGTACTGCAACTCAAGCTTCCACTGTTCAGCTGAACGCGAGCGCTGTCCATGTGGCGATAGCACCGACGGTAAGAGCAGTCGCCGTCTGTGCCATGACAGTCGCAAATTTCTTAGCGCGCTTTCGTGGAGACGGACCCTCGAGCAACGATGTCGAGTCGACCGCGGCCGCACCGACGTGGAGAGAGGTCGGGGCCGTGGTGATATCTTCCATCAGGACATCTGCGTCGTCGAGAGTCGAAGTGGCGTCCTGACTCGGAATTACACTCATACCTTCATTCTCAGGGTTTCCTACCTCACTCTGCTCGCGTTCGCGCTCATCCTCGTCTGTATCATCACGTTTCCGCTTCAACGACGTCAGGGTGGGCGCGGCAGCGTGCGATGTCATGGCGGCAGCAGCAAGCATGTGCTGCTCTGCCTCGGCCTCTACCTGCGTTGTGTGTTTGGCGATGCACGCCAATGCTAAGTCTCGCGCAGCCTTGACCGCATCGAGCTCGACAGCCATCTGGTTTTGCGTCTTCTCCCGGAGGGTGCGCATATCTATAAGGAATCAAGAGGTTCAGTACTCGTGCATGTAGTTATGTATGACGGGCATATACCGTTTACCAGCTCTTTCAGGGCTTTGACTTCGTTCTTAGCCTCCTCGTTATCCTGGGCAGAGATGGTCTCTCTGTCCTGGTCGCGCTTTAAGAGAGACTCTTCGATCTTTTCCAGCCTACCCTTCAAGAACATCACATCGTCCACCGCCAGGTTATCCACGCGTATCGAGATCTCCTCATACACATCCTTCAGATGGGTGAGACGTTCATCGTGGTCGGAGAACCGTGCTTCAGTTCTATGCACGTTTGTGTTGAAGCGCGCCTTGTACTTCTGCCGGTGGAGGTTCAGTTTGCTTATCTCGGCCTGCAGATCTGCAGTACTCGTCTTAAGGTCGGATGTAGTGAGTTGTAAATCGTTAGTGGTCGCCCGCATCTTGCTGGCGGAGGTCTCGAGGTCGGAGGTAGTGGCTACCAGGTCGGCGCTTTGTGCTTCGAGAAGGTTAGTGGAGGCGAGGAGGTCAGCACTCCGGGACTCAAGGGCTCTGGTAGACTCTTGGAGTTTGGTACTCTCAGCCTGGAGTTCGGTGACTTCCGCCTGAAAGAACAGAAGGTGTGGTTAGCACAGATGCACCATAAAAACAGAGAGAATGGAAGGGTGGTACGAAGAAGGGGTTTACCAGGAGTCCGGCCATCTCTGCCTTCAAACCTTCCATAGCGGCTGGACTAACCTCGTGAGGCGCGGGGGCGGAGACAGCAACGGGCAGAGAGGACTCCGAGGATGCTTGCGATGTCTGGATAGACACAGAGGCTTCCCAGATCGACTGTGAAGCCTTCTTGCTCGCCACATCGCCGACCTTGGACGGCTCAGCATTAGTGTTGATATTGCACGGTTCGGCCTGTACCCTCTCCATAGATACATCTTCCTCAGAACCGGCCTTCTCCTTCTCCTTCTCTGTATTCCTCTGCTTCATGTCCTCAAGGTACTGCTCCACCATCGACGGCACTCTTCCTGCTTGCTGTATCACTGCCGCAACCGCCCTAGGCGAGGAGGAGGGGTTACCCGAGCCTGAGGCCACGGGCATAGATTGCAACGGAGTGGCCATGGGGGGTGGGGGCAGGCCATGGAATGGACCGTGGAATGACGATCCAGGAGCGCTTCCGGGGAAAAAGGTGCGCGCCATTATCGGGGGGAGGGTGGAGAACATGTTGGCGTTGGGAGGAGGCAGGTTGTTCACGGGATAGAATGTCGGGGACAACGATGACATCGAGGGGAGGGAAGGAAGCTGCGGTAATGGCGCGGTGGCGGAAGGTGTTTCGACATTCTCCTTGTCTTCGTCGTCTTGTTGGGGGATGGATTGGGAGCGGGAGCGGGAACGGGAACGGGACTGGGAACGAGAGGAGCAGATGGACGAAGAGTCCGAGGAAGAGGAAGATGAAGCATTAGAGTCAGAGGGAGAGTAGGACGAGGACGAGGACGAAGAAGCTGACGAATGCGAAGGAGAGGGAGACGGGGTAAGGGTATAGGGATCGGCGAGAGCGGGGCGGGAATCCTCCTCGATGGCCCGCATGAGAGCGGCTACAACGCCGTCGGGGGTGGGATGCAGGAGAATGGGGGAAGAGGCGGGCTCTTCCACGACATCGGGGGGTGTCTCGGGCTCCATGGGGGAGGAGGACTTCGACCTGCTCTTGCTCCTACCACGGTCTTCAGAACCCGTCGATTCGGACAACACGCGGTTATCCGGAGCAACAGGCTCTTCATCAACATAGAAGTCCTCGTCTTCATTTACTTCAGCCTCATTCACTTCGTCGGCTTCTTCCTGCTCTTCTTGGCTCTTCTCTGGATTCTTATCCTTCTGAGAAAATAACTGAAAAAAGTCCATCGGTTCATCGTGCCCACTATTCCGCATCTCGACCGCAGGAAGACTGCCCATCTCCTCATGGAACGCTTCTACATTGCTGACCACTGCAACTTCCTTGGAGAGCGCGTCCATGTCGTTACTGAACGACTCCATCTCGCGATCGAAGTCAGAGTCGGAGCGGATAAACGAGGGCTCGGCATTGTTGAGCGAGGACGGGGCGTGGTTGAGGGTGAACTCACCCCGGTTGAACGCCTCACAGCTTGAGTAGGGATCAGGAGTGACTTGCTGCGACCAGTTGCGGTTGTGCGATGGCCAGCCTGGGCTGTACGGAGACGCTGGATGATACTCTGGGGAACCTTCCCGGACGGGGGTTTGCAAGGAGGGTAAGGACAGAGGGGCCTCGGTGGGAGGCGCAGCGGTAGAAGTAGTAATGCTGTTGGCAGTTGTAGTGGAAGTAGTAGTGGCAATAGCAGTAGTGTTGTTAGACTCAGAAGGTGAGTGTGTAGGAGGCAAGAGCCGCTTGAGGACCTCGAAGGCCCGGCTTATGTTCGATCCCGAACCCGAGACTGATTGGGCGCCCGCTCCAGAGGCCTGGGCCTGTAACTGTGATTTAGAGCTGTCGGCGGGCGGCGGGATCTCCTCGATATCCGAATAGAGCTCATGGTCTTCGCTTCGCGACGAGTCGGAGTCCTCTGACGAAGAGGGGATGTACACGCCGTACCTGCCTGAGTTGGAGCGGGATGGGCTGGGCGGGTGTGTAGTACCATTAGGGACTACAAGAGGCTTGAAGACGTTCCCGGAGGTCGCAGAGGTCGCATCAGCGATACAGGAAGCCATGGTGGCGACCGGGGTCGAGGCAACATACTGCAGCTCCACGCGGGCCACGACGGGCCGGACAAGGTCCGCGTTCCTTCCGACGGACTTGCCGAAGGTGAGTACGTCCCCGTCCGCGAGGAGGGTGGGGGTCTCAGACTTGAGGCGCCTGGAGACGATTTCGTTCGGCTTGCGCACATATGTCCCATGGTGTGAGTTGAGATCGATGAGGTATGCCTAGAAGAGGTAAGTAGCAGAGGGGCGATGATCAGCTTATCAGGCGTGATACTCAAGGCGAAACGAGGCATACAAAACCACTGTCTGAGAAGGCAATCTTCGCATGCTTGCGGCTGACGACGGCGCACCGGAAAAGCGCCTTACCAATGTCTTGCATCGAGAACCCCCCCACAGCGTCAGTGGACGAGAGACGCCCAATCTCGATGACGCTCGTCTGCGACCGACGATAAACCATATTCACTCTCCCAGCAGGATCCTCTTCATCTTGGGGATGGACATGAAGAGTAACGCCTATAGGATTCCGGTTAGACGAGCGCCCAGCTCTGGGACGAAACACATGCGCACCCGACACTGGGCGGTGTCCAAGCAGGCCGCGCGGGCCATGTAACTCGATGCTCTTGGGCAAGCGGGTGCCGAGGAACTCTATACCATCGTCCGAGTCCATTTCAAGCAATGCTCTGCGCCTCTGTATGCCTTCTGTAAGTATGTATGTATTGCTTATATTGGGGGAGAAGGGAGAGACATGCAGTGCTGCGACTCAGGCTGCCCTTTATCTACTAGCCGGATCACCTCCCGCCGTTTCAGACCCCGCCCCGACCGGGCTAGCCGCTTGTCTCAGTGTGTCTCCGTCTCCCATGATGGTCTGACTTCATTTCTGTAGCGGAGCCGTACACACTGACTCAGTCGTATATCAGGCGGATCGGCCGGCCTCGCCCGCTGTGGGTTTTGAGCGCTATTATTGTGGACCCATACACGCTGCCAGTGTGCTACAGGTGAGAGTTTGAATTCGAGTCTTCAAGTACTCCTTTCTGATGGAATATTGCGACGAGTGTCAGAATAGACAATGTTCATCGAACGTTTATCTTCAGTGACATATTTTTCCACAGAATTTCAGCAGTATTCTGTAGACGCTTTCCTGCCGTTCACAGCGCGAATGCTCACATAAAACTCAAGGGCTCTGTGCGCCTTCCACGAATACCGGGAGCCCGGTTACAGTCTCTTATGAACCCTTAAAACGCATGTACATTCACATGTTCGAAGAAATACAGTACTGCTACGGTTTCTTGATCGATTGGTCCCCGCAAGCCCCATTCTTTGACTCATCTACGATAGGCTGCGAGGGGCTTCCCATTGGATCCTCAAGAGTCGTTTGCATTGAAGGAATACCAGCACCTGTAAGTAGGAACGACGAATTATCGCTGAAGGACTAGCTTTCGTCCTGAAGACTCGTCGCGAAATTACCGGCGATGAAAAACGCAAGCTATGTCTTGAATGGGCAAACACTCATATTTATTCCTATCGCATTCATCTTCGAAAACTCATGCCAAAAGTGAATAGTGAGTGAAGCACATTCCATTGTAATTCATAGAGCTCTGACAGTCCCATTGCTTTGACTCGATCCCACAGGAAGTAAAACTTATTCTCTGATGAAATTTCTATTGTCAATCCAACCGTCAATCATCGATTAGATGAGTCGTTCTTGAAATACCTCTACGCCGTTAACATCGGCGAATAATCGGATGTTCTCTATAGATGTGATATAATTGTTTTTTCTTCAAAATAGAAGCTGGCGAAAGCTGTAAACTATCCGAGTTGGTCTGAAATTGGTCTATTCTTAGATTATCCTAGTACGTTTTTCTTTCCATCACCGGCGTACTGACGGGAACTCCGGATCTGCCCCTAAACGACTCGACGCGACCGTCCAAACTTTCATTCAGCGCCTGACTTTGTTTGTTATCTGGCTACTGGGGCCAGTCGTCAGCGAGAATTTGCGATAAAGAATACGTCGTCTGTATCCACGGCCACCGTCACCTGCCTGATGAACCATGTGGAATCGAGTCCCGAGCCTATATAAAATATTTTTCTTTACAGGGCATAGTGGTAGAAGGCACCTGACTTGATCCTTGTGTTTTGGTGGTCAGAAAACATAAGAGTCCATGCTGAAGTACAGAGACGATTTTCTAAAGACGGTTTTATATGGAGATGCAAGCGCCGTATATAAAGTAGCAGTTTCAAGTTGGAATGGCCATTGAATGGCCAGTATTCCGAAGAGCTCATGCACCTGCACAATCACGGTTTAGGCTATTTTCCACCATGACGCTATAATTTTATATTTCTTAGGGGTACGCAGACGACCTTATACCCATCTCCAAAATCTAATTACTCGCAGGCAATCGAGCTCTTTGAAGATAAGTTCTCTGTGGGCGTTTCTTGACCGTTTCTAATAAGTCTTGATTGCTTGTACTCAAGTACTCATGAAAAATTATGGGAGCAGGGTATATATAAAAACGAGGTTGAAAAATCATGTTTGGTTGTATTCATTGAATCATCAGATATCCAACGGTGTTCGAACATTCACGACGACTTGATGCAATGTCAGAAGTGTCAATGGACGTAAAGGAAGCAAAAAGTGTGGACACTGTGGGAATTGAACCCACGACCTCACGCATTTGCTATTTGTGCGAAGCGTGCGCGCTACCCCTGTGCCAAGAGCCCGCTATAAAACAGTGACAATAAATAGTATACACTAGTTAAACTATCATTCAAGTTCTAAATCATCAATGTGTCGTAGTCATTTGCTTTTTCTGAATTTCCGCTTTGGAGGTTTGGAGAGTAGGGTAATGGTCAGGTGGCGCTTTATATCTAGGACATTCCACTGGAAATAATGAAACGAGTGTTAATATTTTCTGAAGAACTCCATCCTGTGCTGCCGCCGCGGCTCGGCTCATATGATGTAATGGCTCGGGCTAATTTTCGGCACGGCTCAGCCTCTTATGGATTCAGCTTTTCTCTCTTAAATAAAAATTTTGCTGCATGCTATTTAAGACGTTTATCCTTACATGCTCCAGGTAATATTTTGAATTTAGGCCATCTGGATCGATTTCTATATTCCAAACTTCAGTTGACGGCTCGGTTGACGGCTCGGTTG
>JASFDF010000905.1:0-10276 GCA_036937115.1 Nidularia sp. FH-822889 | reverse complement strand
TCTTGTGCAATTTGTAACACATTTTTGAATACAATTTCACTTCAGACTTGCCCCCAACAAACTTAAGAGGTAGTGACTAGTCTGTAGGTCAGTAAAATGATTTTATTGTCATCCTACTCTACAGACTACATCTCCTTTTCAGTACTAGTAATTAATAAAATAAAAAGCTTATATCATTTCTATGAGAATGAGCTTGCAATCAAATTTGGCCAGGAAAATGCATCAACCTCACATTGCTATGTTGAGTAGATGTGAATTCTGTTGCTATGGGTACATGCTGCACACTGCAGCTGGTCATGCAACAGAATTTTTAACCTAAATTAGACTACATTTTCTTTGGTATTTTTGTATTTCTTTTTACACATTCAGAATGCTCTCAACAAGATCTGTCGATTACACATTTTTACATATTTCCTCCCCTTTTCAGGGGGTTTGGCCAAACCCTGATACCTCTCCAAAAAATGTTATGTGTTTTTGTGGTGTTTGGCTGTCCCTTACTGCACCTCAGATCTTGAGCACATGCAGCTCATTACCTGTGTTCAATCCATTGATCACATTTTGAGTTTATTCCTTAAATCTACAAGGGTGGTCTTCCTTCCCATATAGATGCTAATGGTCTCTCTGAAAACTAGATAGGGATGGTCTTCCTTTCCCTCTTTAATTCCCCAAAGCACATTGGTCTTCCTTCTGCCTTTGGGTGAAGATTCCAGGAGATGATCTTCCTTTCTCCTGAAATCGCACTTTTTACTAATTAAGTCAAAAGGGATGGTCTTCCTGTCCCTTAGACCTCTCAATTCACTAACACAGTTCTAGGACTTAGTCCTTAACTTCATTATATGGTACTCAGTTTGTCTCTCTCTTAGATTAAGGTATTGGGTAGTTTTCTGTCTCAAATTACTAACTCTAGCTAGCACTTCTAACTTTGAAACTGAACCAGAATTTGCTCATATCTCTGACTTAGCATGGAAGGAGCAGATGAGCTTGTCACTGCGGAGTGCATTGTGAGAGAACAGGGGCAAAATCCCTGTTATTTTTCCCATTCCTCATCTTCAAGCTTTTATGCTATTTGGGATGGCTATTCTTAGCTTGGTTCTTGGCTCAGTTTTCAGTTCACTCATATTTTGGCATTGCTTACATGTGTATTCATATTTATTCCCTGGGAAGGTGTCTCACCAGTGCTTTTCTCCTCTATTTTGCTCTCTTCATTGGAGCCTAGCTACATATCTGTCATGTTGTCCATTTATGTCTTTCTCACTTATCTTTTGTTCGTACCTATAGGGTTTCTTATGTAGCATAGGCCTGCATGTATTGTTTACCATTATGTGATATTCTTTTCACATATGATTATCCATATATTCTTTTTTTGTGTGATGTTCTCCTATGTTTCTTATTCTTTCATTGTGTGTGGCTGTTAGGGCTCACATCTGAAGCAAAACAAACACCACCATCACTTTGGTTTGGCTGCACTATAGCTGTGCTCAGTCACTGTTTAGCCATATTGGTCCCCTGAGGTACCAAATGCTGGTGCTATGTTGAGTGCTGCTGTGCCCTGTATTTTCCTTCATTCTAGCTAGTCCATTTTCTCTGGTACTTAGGGCTTTGTTACTGTATGTTATCCTGTTGTAGCTAGCTGTACATGCTAATATCATCATTTAGATGCTGATATACATTTTTCCTTAGTGTTTAGGTGTAGATCTGCCTAGGGCATATCAGGTCTTTGAATGATGCAAACTATGTGTCCAATGTGGCATGAAAGGCATGCATTTCAAAGCTGTGCATAAGTCAATTTAGGAAGCTGCACAATGAGTGGGACCTGACACTAGGATCCAACAACAGTATCACATCTAATCTGGATAAAAGGAGTACACAGTGGTGATATTGTATGAAGATACCAGGTTCAAGCATATCATTAGTGAGTGCTCACATCTGAGAGATCAACTGCCACACAGTCTCTAGATTTGTCAAATATGTGTTTATGTTGATCAATAATCAAGTATTGTACCCTGCCATAAATCCCTTTATACTGAGTCCTACAGAAATACCTTCACCATCCACCTTCAACACAGCTTGCTCACCCACCACTAGATCCAAAACTTGATCTCTTCACTTTCATCCATGGATTACCAGCATACTGCCAAGTCTGCTATTGTTCTTGTTGCTGGTCAGAATGGCACTCTCTATTGGTATATGGGTTATACAAGCTTTGGTCAAAGAGTTGTGGGGCTTTAGCAGGAGGAGACTCAAAGGAGATAGCAAAAATGAACTCAGAAGCCCTGGTCTCAGATTTCTATTTTGAAATTTCTATGTCTCTTTCAGCTTCCAGCTTTCAGATATCGTTGCTGAATTTTGTTGGAAATATAACAAAGAAAAAACACTGCGATAACCCCTATTTCTCCCTTGAAAGTATCATGAGCCAGTGGATTTGGCCTTCATCTTGCATTTCCATGTCCGTGTCATCATTGATGGGTATGTAAATTTTTGCCATTTATTATTTACTCATATCATCATTCAATTAACTGGTGTACTTATGGCCTTTGTCTCACATGTCTGGCAGAGACAAATAGACTGGCTGCTAGTGAGATGGGCATGGTATGGTGGTGTGGACAGTATGTACTTATAGGCTACATCACATGACTGCCTGCCATAGCCCACAGCTACACTGGACCTTCTCCCAAAGCTTCATCATTGCTCAGGTTGATCCAACCTATGCAGTTATCCTTGCCTAGAAGACACCCACAAAACCCCATTGAAATATCTGATGGTAGTACTGATGATTCAGACAAAGAATTCATCATTTGTCATCAGCCCCAATGCAACCCAAATATGAGGAAATTGAACAGCTCCTGCCATCTATCAAAAGAGAGGGCAAGAAGTTATATATTTTTCAATGATTGGACCAGCTCTTAGCCTGTAAATTTCATCAATAGATAACCCAATTAAGAGTTTGTACAATATTAAACCTGAAGAACCCAACTTCAGGAACTAAGGTACATCAATGTTTTACTTAAGCTTTGAAATTAATCTGAATTTCTTTTGCAGCAACTGCCATCATATACTCTAAGTAAGGCTCAAACCATACTATATATACCATACATATATTGTCTATATGGTATTTGTATACATATATGTATAGGGCAGACAGGCTCATAACCTACAGCCCTCAGGAGCTACCTGAAAGGATGAAAAGAGGGTGTATAAATGCACCACCTTTATTTCCCTGTAGAATCCACTATTCCACAAAACTCTTGGGTACTTTTGGTTACCAAAGCCAACTTCAATATTCACAAAACTCAGGAAGAATTGGAAATCATTTCATTGTAATGGCAATCCTCTTTAAGATGCCTGTCAGGCTGGCACTGGTCTTTTTATTGAATTTTCACTTTCACTAAAGTGAAATGGACTTCTCAGCAAGAATGTAGCAGGAGAATGATGCAATTATTAAATACCTAAAGTAAAATGGAGTTCTAGGCACTTGTCAGAAAGCAAAAACTAAAAATGAAAGTGGGTGCACATACCTCAGCAACAACATAGCAGGAGAACAATGCTGAGGTGTGACATGTCACAACGAGTATAAGTTTGTATAATATGTATCCAAATGTTTATCTAAATGTCTATCTATGAAGTCCATTTAAAAAATTCACTACCCCAGATGTTAGCAGATGACAGTGTATTCCAGAAGCATCTCACAAAGCTAAAGGCTCTTGCTTTCAACTTCCAAACACCATTCCTATTGTGAAGGAAAATAGTGCAGTACAAAGGCTATACACAGCTTGCTGCATGAAGAGAACCAGCTGGTACACACTTCTCACATGAAAGCTGGTGGGACTTTATTGGTGGGATTGAAGTTTTCAAGTTTTGACAGAGTTTGGAGATTGCAAATAAAGTAACTTTTTGGTCTCACTTGTCACTAACTTTTCCTGCTAAGAAACTCTGCTAAATTTTTCTCAAACTTGGCAATCTAACTTGTACCACCCTATATAACTTGTGTGAAGTTGACTTACTCATTATACAGACATAATAAATGTAATAATTGCCTGCTTCAACTTTGTAAAGCTAACTGAATGAATATATAAGTGATTTTACAGCCATATGATGCTCCAACAATGTGCTCACAGGCATTCACTTGCAATACTTCACCTTCAAACTTTAACATTTAAATCTGTGTATTGGAACAAAAGATGAGAGAAATGATGACATCATGATAATGTCTACAATGCCATTTTTTATGTTCCAAGTACATCCACCTGGCATACTGTTCTTATTTTTCATCAAGTGTATATAATTTCAGGCACTCTTGGGCTTATTTATTGATGTGCTAGAGCATTTGGCACATGTATCCAAATATTCATCCAACTACTATGAAGATTGGAATTGCACAAGCTGTAGTAGATGTAGATATATTCATATTCTTACAGCATGGAAACCAAACAATGGGAGTGAAAATTATGTTTCATTCCTGCAACATTTGCTTCAGTAGGCATGTATTTGGTGCTGCAAAACAACATATACTACCAAGTTAGAGTCCACAAGTTGACTTCAAGTAACTTTTCCTAATTTTAAGGAACTGAAATAACTGATAATTTCTCATTATAATAGCTATCATGCCTTAAGAGAAATCTTGCATAGTTTGCATATTTGTGCTTTCATGTTTTACCCAGGACTTGAACAAACTGTATAGCAGAGATATGCAATTGGTTGTGCTCTCTAAAGTAAATACCTATTTTCACCTGGCTTCACATATATGCAGTTGTTTGGAAATGCATTATAACTGAGATCTTTTAGGCTTATGCCTTTCCTTGTGATCTGGGAGATATTTTCCATTTTGCTTGTTAGCATCTCAAACATCTTTGAGGATTTTTTTGTCTAAACAGACAGAACTTAAGAATAATTAAATCTAGGAGTAGGATACAATTTGTTTTATTATCACTATATATAGATCAATATGGTCCTGTTTTTCAGTATGCAGTTGCACTAGTATCAGTGCTTCCCCTATTAATCACAGTTATGCCATTGCAGCTTAAAGCTTTGTAACATCATCTTTTGGTGTTTTTGTCATTATCTTCAAGTTGAATCATCAACAATTGTAATGTGAATGTATGCATTACTTTAAAGTAGCATGACTTATGGCCAAAAAAGATTTGAAGATCTTGGAAATATGACCAAGGTCCCAGGCTGCAAGAAGACCAATTTCTCTGGAATATCAGGCCAGAACAAAAATCTACATGTGACAAGAGTATGATCTGTCTCAAGAAAATGTAGAAGCCAAATATTAATCAGTGAATTTGTGTTTTTTATACACTGGACACCAGGAGGATGGAGCAGTTTATGTTTTAAAATCTTCCTGAGTTGAAAGTCACTTGATTTGGTTACCTTCTTTCTTTTTTGGATCATTAATTCTTATCTCTCATTCACAGTTGTTACCTGCCAAATAGCTGTTCATCCCTTTTTCAAACTGGATAAGTCTGACACCTGGGTTCATGACACACCATTTTATTTGTTTTAGAGGAATATTTTTCTTCTGGCTGTCATAGTGCAGTTCACCAGAAAAATTAACACAATATTTTAACTGCTGACATTAAGCAAAAAGCTGAAAATGAACTTGTCATTAAACAGGAAGTGCTGGTTGAACCATACTCAGGAAGTGCAAATTTGATAGCCAAGACCCTGATGTTATTGGCCAAGGCCCTGAAGTTACAGTTACATAAGATGATGATTACAAGATTCTTCAACCAGAGTTCTGTCTCCAAGTGTTGCAAACAAGTCAAGAGATTGAGCAAAAAAAAAACAGCAGCCCCTTTGTCAGAATCAAAAATTTGGTTGATTTAACATTGTTATGTGGGTCTGAGGCAGAATCTAGACTAAAAGTGAAGATAAATTTTAATCATATCTCAATCCCCACAACTTGTACTGTGCTAATTATGCCTGTAAAGCCACAGCATCAAGTGGTCTGCTAGGAAAAAGCTATCAAGGTTACAAATAAGGAACTTAATGAGGTAGCTAAACATTTGGACCACATTCCAACTACCCGAGATGCTCCTCATCATCCAACTGCATATATAATTGATCTTTCCAACAATGCCCATATATGAAATGAAGAGGATCATTCACTTGATATGACATAAGGTACCATGTGTCTTAATCTGTGGATGTTGAGCTTTACTGACATGCAAATTATTGGAGCAATCTGCTTGAGAAGGATTGATTGGATACAAAGATGGAGATGAAAAGGTTATTGACCTTTTCAGATATGGACAAACTGATCTTGTTTGTCACCAGGCTGATTACCACTACAAAGGAATTATATTACACTTGTTTATTGACCAAAATCTTCTTGAAGAATTTGAAGGATGGGAGAAGGATAATACAGAAATGGCACCATTCTGGCAATCTGAATTAGATAGGAATGAAGAAGAATTTCAAAATCACAATGGTCTGCTTGCATGGCAAAAATCCCTCTCTGCCAGTGCTGATCTCTTTAAATTAAATGCAGTACTTTTCAGAACTGGATAATGGAATCAAAGTGCAAAATAAAATGCAACAGAAAGCCCATGATCTGTAGACTCAAGAAGTTGGGCACTTTATTTTGCCTATTAGCCCTACTGATCTCTCATTGGATATGACAAAGGTATAAAGTTGATAATGATATGCATCAATTCAATCATTTGGAACAGCCTATTGATGAATCTTTGATTTCCAATATGCTGACTAATGGTGGAAATTTGCCCAATACACAAAATGAGAAAAAGTAGGATGATAGAAATTGCAGTCTCATTCTTCATCCTCACAACATTAAGAATGTGCTATGAATATCAATTTTTTGTAAATTAGCTCTGAAACTGAATGAATCTTCTTAGCAATCAGGCACATCATTAAGGGCAAGGTAAAGTGTGGGAAGATTAGAAGATATGAGCTAGCATGTGGTGCTCATCTAAAAATATTCAAGACTCCTGATTCAACAACTCAAATGTAATTGTAATTCCTATGCACCCTCATACTCCCCCATGGCATCCACATGTAAAGCAAATGCTCTCTGAGAAATGCTTTTATTTTGATGGCCAGTAAGGTAATCAGTGAAATAAATTATTGAAACCCTTATCAGGTGTTCAACATGAAACAGGAAGAGAAGGCAAGTTACCCTTGAAAGAGTGCAATATCCTTACAGTGGCCACCTAGGGAAATATTGGCCTTAGTGTCATTATGAACCCATGAATTGTCAAGCCCATCCACAGTGTTTGCTTTCTTTCAGTTGGTTATAATTCAAATGAGTCCATGATGACATGAATGAGTAGGAAGTTGCTGGAGTCATTGGCAAGCACAAGAAGAGTGGATTACACTGACATATTCATATTGTCTCAGCCAGCTGAATTCTTAATGGCAGGAGTAGAATTTGAAAGCCTATACTGTAATAGAGCTAATTGAGAAGCATTTGACATCATATTGCACAACTTTTTTTGATGTTGTCCACTATCTAACTGGGAGAAAATAGGGCTTCTCTCAACCTGATCCAGATGCCCACCTAGGTCCACCTTTATTTGATGGCAAGCCTCCACAGATTTAATGTTGTGGGGACAACCTTCTTCTCATGAATGACCCATAAGTCAGTCACAAAGCACAAAAGATCCCTTTCTTGTTGTCCAGTGGTTTTGCAAGATATTTATTCAGCACTTTTATTGACACTATCCTCCACTCAATGTTTACATGTCGATCTATATTAATTATAACTCATAGGAGGATTGATGAGCTTCCAAAGAATATTCTTCATGATGTTGTTGGCCAATCACAAGTGTTTCCAAACCTGTATACCTAGGAGAATATACAGCATTGGTACAAATTCTCTAAGTTGTCACAATGCCCTGAAGTTATCAGGTAGTAATCCCCTAGATCTCATCGCAAAATATTACCAACACCAGTTACCTGTCATCAGATTGGTATAAAAAGATTACTTATTCCTAGAATTTACCATCTGTAAACTGGTTCCTCTCTCCTATTTCCAAGGAGATCTGGGTTATTGCACATAATGATAAGAATATTTCGAATAAACGCCTTTGCCAACAAACGAACGAGACGCATTGTAAACTACATGAGATCAGCCCGCCCTCGACAAAATGGGAAGGAGGTGGGCAACCTTCTCTACATCTGGGCGCAAAACTTCTTTGTGTGCCGAAGGTTGCTGAAAACACTTGTCAGTAGGATGCGGACTAAAGCAGTGGGAATGGGGTGCGGTCCCACTGCTTTGGTGATTCCTTGTCATGAAGGCCCCTCAAAATGCGAACGGAATGCCGGGAACATTTCACCTGAAGGAGAAGGGCATAGTGATGGATGATATCTGGCATTATAGTTTAGCACCATTCCCGAAGCACATTCCATTTAAGAATGCTTGAACTGAAAAAAAGTGCATCAGTATGTTGTAACTGGGCGGAGATATAAGAGCAAAAGGATGTATATATGGAGTACTAATTAAATGTTTACACCTTATGCCCATATCCCTTATGGTAGTGTTAAAAATGCTGTGAAGCTTAGATGCGACGCGGTTAATTGTCCTATTTCCAATATGTGGAGCGACAGTTTTCCCCATCACACCTTGATGCACCGGGTCTCCGAAGAACCAGGCAACAGTGTTTGGGTTTCCAAATAGACGATTTGCTTCATCAGAGCTCAAAAGTATCAGGATTTCCAAATAGAAATACCCTGATACCTGGCTATCCCTCCCCAGCTTGATAAAAACACATTGGGGGAATAAAACACACATAAGCATGCAGTGGTGTGGCAAAGCGTGCATCAGCGTGGCATCAGCGTGGCATCAGCGTGCATCAGCGTGCAGGGAGTGTGCATAACCATGCTTGAAGCGTGCAGAACGTGCATATTAAATCGCTCAGCACCATATTTTTAGTTCACAATGAGAGAGATTTACGGATGGGAAACGTGTTACACTAAATTCAGTTGAACACATAAGGACTGTAAACATTAAGTTGAACATAATTATTACACTAATTTTTTTTTCTGCTTAATTTTCAAAAATATTCTATAAAGGTACTCTTAATATGCTAAACTAAAGAATTAAACTGTTACGGAAAGCGTAATTGCAACATAGACAGGTGAAATAGTCGGATATGAACGAGTAGGACTGTCTGAGCCACTCAACGGCAAAAGGCCGGACATTAAAGCCCCGACATCACAGTGTAGAACCCAACTGAGAAGAGTATGCATTGAACAGAAAGAGCATAGACTCTGAAACCATTGAAATATATTCAATTGGAGTTCAAAGCTAATCAGAAATGGTTTTAAAATAATCGGCTTCATGTTACCTACAGCAATGTCCATTCGAGTGTGCGACAGCTTGTGCCCAGGCCGTGAGAAAAAATGAGTGCAATACCTTGATGCAATAAGTTTCGGTAAAATGGGCACTGAGGATGTCATCTACGTCTAGCAACGTCAAAATATAATTCATAGCTTGTATAGAATGTGTGTACAGAGAAGAGTGGTATTTAAGTGGCGTGGGAATGGAGCAGGAGCGCGCCACGCCGGGCAATTGAAGGGCAGACGCCAGGGAGATGCCCGAAGCCCTGCATTCTCCAGGAAGGACATCACTATTCGAGTTTCTAGATAGATATAATCAGCAAAATACCCCAAATTGGACACAGCAGATTGTATTTAGACCGTATTCATGGTAATGAATCGGACATA
The DNA here is from genome assembly GCA_036937115.1 of Nidularia sp. FH-822889. Lineage (NCBI taxonomy): Eukaryota > Fungi > Basidiomycota > Agaricomycetes > Agaricales > Nidulariaceae > Nidularia > Nidularia sp. FH-822889. The sequence continues at coordinate 592 of JASFDF010000905.1, read as the reverse complement.
CATCAACCAGTGGACCTCATCATTTCTTCCCATAGATGCTTTACTTCTCTGCCATGGGAAACCCTGGGCTCCCTTTGTTACCTGATATAAACAAATAAACATAGCTGCTCGGAAGGATATCCCGGTGACTCACACTGTAGGCCATTAATATCTTCATCTGTTTTCATATGGGAGTAACGGTTCCTGTCATCGCCAAGTTATCATGATGTTGAACTAGGTCAGAAGAATCTCTGTAATCTATTTCATTTGGGAGTAACAGTTCTGTTATCGTCAAGTTATCATAATGTCGAACGAGATCAGAAGAATCAGATATGGGTCAGAAAAATCAGATATGTGCATTGATGATCGCCCTTTCCCGTCGGATGGTTCTTAAATATCTTGAGTTTCTGTGCCCAGTTCCTTCCTTGGTATACTCATCTCTGCTATAATTCCCACTGGCTGAATCATGAGCGATATTGCTGAACTTATTACTGCTTTAAGGCATATTAGGGTTGTCAATGTAAGTAACACTATATGTTGAAGAGGAGATTAAGTGTAGTTAGCTTAGAACTTAGAGTTTACCTTCTGAGTTCGTCTCAAAACACTCTCTCAA
>JASFDF010000903.1:0-10292 GCA_036937115.1 Nidularia sp. FH-822889 | reverse complement strand
TCCTTTCCCTTTGACTCCTCAAATCTCAAGTAATGCTCAAGGACTTAGTCCTGGCTTCGTTATATAGTATTTAGTTCGTTGTTTTCTTAGATTAGGGTATAGGGTGGTTTTTTCTCTCAAAATACTAACTCTAGCTAGCACTTATAAGTTCAAAACTGAACCGAGATTCACTAGGCTCTCCGACTTAGCATTGCAGGAGTGAATGGGCTTGCCACTGCAGATTGCATTGTGAGAGAACAGGGGCAAAATGCCGCACTATAGCCGTTCTCAGTTATGGCTTAGCCATATCAGTTCCCCTGGATTCCAAATGCTGGTGCTATACTCAGTGCAGCTACACTCTGCGTTATCCTTCGTTCTAGCTAGCCTGTTCTTTATAGTACTTGGGATTTTATTACTGTACTGTCTTTCTGTAGCTAGGTGTCTTCACCCAAATACCATACATTTCAATGCTGGTATTTAGTATTTCCTTAGTGTTTAGGTGTAGATCCACCTGGGGCGTATCAAGTGTTGAGGGTGAGTTAAGACTGGTCAACATAAGTCAACTAGAAGGAAAGTTGGAATAGGGTCAGAAGGTTGGAAATGAATTGGAAAGACTTAGTAGTAACTTAGTCAGAGGACTAGGGGTGATCTTAGTTGATATTCAGATTGAAGATTAGAGTACAGAAGTGAACTACTTAAATATGAGTATTACTAATGGAGACATTGTAAAAATAATTTGGATGAGTTTGAGATTGTAGGTAGAATGAGTTTTTGAGATCGTTTAGCAGGCTCTGACAGTCGGAGTCAGCAGCTGGGGGTAAAGAACTTGGGGTGAGGAATGGAAAACAATCAACAATAACAATAAACCAATGGTCATGTGATATCATCAATAATGTAACATAAACTCAAAGGATATAATCAACAATACTGAATATCCGTGTATGTCAATTGTTAAGACAGTACATAGTAGATAGATCTCTCTTTCTTCACAGTAAGACCACCATCATCAGGAAGAAACAGATTCAGCAGACACAGCACGAATCCACGACAAGGATCCACAATGTTCCTGATGGATTTACAGTCAGCATCAGCCCTGATGGTCAAAAATATCTGACACCACAGTATATGGTGCCAGCTTTGGACCAGGCATTTGCATCATATTGGAGTAAGGAAGATTTAGGTGTTTCTAATGCACCAGCAGGAGTAAGTCATATGTTCTTTTTAGTTGTGCTGGTGCCAATTGGCATCTGTAGTCCTGTTTGGCATTTGTACTCCAGCTCGGCACTTGCAATCTCGTTCGGCATTTGCAGTCTTGATCAGTATTTGCAGTCCCGATTGGCATTGGGAATGCTAAATGGAATTCCATTTTTCAATCGGCATACTGATTGAAAGTGCTCTATCCTTTGTCTGACCATTAATTTCAGTTCTCTCATCCTGCAAATAGGCCATATAATATCGTAGCTGAAGGAATGATCCTTTTTCCACCAGACCCAGTATGTGAGGCCACACTTTCTCTTGCTATATCAACTGACAACTCAGCAGCACTTAAGTGACCAGGAGCACCTCAGCCTTCATGCCAAGGTCATTGCATTACAAAACAAATTGGGAATATCCTACAGGGATGCATCCTATCGGCTTTACATGGCAGAGGTAGAGAAGATGAAGGTCTTGGATACAGCATACAAGGCTTTCAGAAATCTTGATGATTGCATTGAAATGTTGCTTACAGGCCTCAATGAATGTTTTGAAGATGCAGAGCATGATGCTGAGGATGCTACTAATGCCAATGCCACTGCCAACCATTGATCACATATATTATTACCGTTCATGTACAGAATCTTTAACTCTCTTTCCCATTCATTCAATATTGTAAATATCATACTTGTTCAATATCATTGTACTTAGATATTACTGTGTTCTGACCTTGCAAGTATCAGCACTGCCAATTGAATTTGCAATCATCAGCATTGCCGATTTTATTTTGTGAGCAATGGCAATGCCAATCTAGGTTTGCTTGCAATCTAAATTTGTGGACCCTGTTCTGAAGACACTATTCCACCCCCATTATAAATGCTGATTAACTCATCAGATAGGTAGATATTAGCACTGCCGATCTGACTTCGCAGTTATCAGCATTGCTGATCCAACTTCGCAGTTATTGGCATTGCCAATCCAATTTTGCAGTAGTCCAAATTGCTGATCTAGTTTTTTAGACAATTTATTCACCTATTAAGTATCTTTAATATGATTTCAAGTAGGAAATAACCATCTTGAATTAGTGATAATCAGCATTGCTGATTGTATTTGCAGTCATTGCTGATGTAATAATGAAGTGAGCTGTGTACTACCTAATATGTACAATACATTATCTACCTGAGCAATTTGTGGGCCTACCAATTCATCCCCCAATCTCCCAACTTTAAGTGCCATGAAGTGCCAATCCCTTCACATTGGCAATGCCGACAAACCGTAGCAGCTATGTGGGAATTCCAGCAAATTCGCTATACCATATCATATTTTACAGTGTATACTACCTAATATATCTATTTGCTATTCACTGGTTCAGCGAATTTGCTGAACCCATATCATATGGCACATTGTACGTGTTTGCTAGACCATATCATGTGGCACACTGTAACATCCCTACCTGCAGCAAATGTCTGCTTGCTTATATGTTGGTAAATTAATCTAAACATGTCAATTTATGCGACACAAACCTGTTGCATCAGGTTGCATCTCATTTTATTTGTCATTATGTCATTTATTTATGTATTTTAACAGTTCAAATTCTGGCTCATTTCAAATCTTTGACTTCACTGCAAGATATAAATGGAAGGAGCAGAAGGTAGTCGACGAACTGTGTTATGTTCTGTAAACCCATATTATAACATCAACAGCTGTACCTATGCCATCCTGTACTGTTGAAGTCTCAAAGAAAACTCTATGGTGATGGCTACAGTGGTCCCATAGCCATATCATGGCTGTATTTGTATGGCTGTAGCCATATATGGTATGGCATGCAGCCCTACTTTTCAATATATTGAATGCCCTCATCATGTGATTCCACCTGATAGGGCTGATCACAGACCTTGACAAGGTTATCTTATGATTGCAAGAAGCTATGGATCTCTGATTGCTTCCAGATCCAGAGCAACACCTCTTGATAATGTCTCTTTCTGCCACCCTATGCATAAGATTCAGTTGGAGGGGTCAGCCTCAGGATATCCAGAGAGCGATTTCACTATGGGTGGAAGCAAGTAAAGAGGATGAGGAGGCCAGGGAAACACTCAGTCACAGAACTGAGATGTTAAATATTTTTAGGCAGTCTGGTGCATTATCAGATCTTAACACATCATTGGTGTTTTTATATACTTCACTCTGGTTGCGGATAGCACCTTATCCTCTGTGATCTGGTTCACTCAACAACCTTGCAAATGTGCTTTGGACATGATTCGAGCTTAACAGTCAACTCACAGACTGGGAGGAATCCACTACTTTCTCCCAAGAAGCATTGGTCCTGAGACCTGCACCTTACCCAAATCGATCTGCTTCACTCAACAACCTTGCAAATGTGCTTTCGATGCTATTCAAGCAGAAGGGTCAGCTTGCAGACTTGGAGAAATCCATTGCTTTGAACCAAAAAGCATTAGTCCTGAGACCTGCACCTCACCCAAATTGATCTGCTTCACTCAACAACCTTGCAAATGCACTTTCGATGCTATTCAAGCAGCAGGGTCAGCTTGCAGACTTGGAGAAATCCATTGATTTGAACTGAGAAGCATTAGTCCTAAGACCTGCACCTCACCCAGATTGATCTACTTTGCTCAACAACCTTGCAAATGTGCTTTGGACATGATTCAAGCAGAAGGGTCAGCTTGCAGACTTGGAGGCATCCATTGCTTTGAACTGAGAAGCATTGGTGCTGAGACCTGCACCTCACCTGGATCGATCTAGTTCACTCAACAACATCACAAATGTGCTTTCGACAAAATTTAAGCAAAAGAGTCAGCTTGCTGACTTGGAGGAATCAATTGCTTTGAACCAAGAAGCATTAGTCCTGAGACCTGAACCTCACTTGGACTGATCTGCTTCACTCAATAATCTTGCAAATGCACTTTGGACACAATTTGAGCTGAAGGGTCACCTCACAGACTTGGAGGAATCAATTGCTTTGAACTAAGAAGCATTAGTCCTAAGACCTGCACCTCACCTAAATCGATGATTCATCAACAGCCTTGCAATTGTGCTTTGGACACAATTTGAGCAAAAGGGTCAGCTCACAGATTTGGAGAAATCTATTGCTTTGGCCCAAGAAGCATTGATCCTGAGACCTGCACCTCACTTGGATCAATCTTATTTACTCACCACCCTTGCAATTTCACTTTCAGAAGAATTTAAGCAGAAGGGTCAGCTTGCAGAATTGGAGGAATCCATTGCTTTGAACCAAGAAGCATTGGAACTGAGACCTGCACCTCATCTGGATTGATCTAATTCACTCCACAACCTCACAACTGTGCTTTTGAGGTGATTCAAGTGTAAGGGTCAGCTTGCAGACTTGGAGGGATCCATTACTTTGAACCGAGAAGCATTGGTCCTGAGACCTGCACCTCACCCAGATCAATCTAGTTCACTCAGCAACCTTGCAAATGCACTTTATACACAATTTGAGCAGAGGGGTCAGTTCACAGACTTGGAGGAATCCATTACTTTTCACCAAGAAGCATTGGTCCTGAGACCTATACTTCACATGGATTGATCTGTTTCACTCAACAACTTTGCAAATGTGCTTTTAACACAATTCAGGCATAAGGGCCAGCTCACAGACTTGGAGGAATCCATTGCTCTGACCTGAGAAGCATTAGTCCTGTTCCCTGCACCTCACCCATATCGACCTCATTCACTCAACAACCTTGCAAATGCATTTTCAATACTATTCCAGCAGAAGGGTCATCTTGCAGATTTGGAGGAATTCATTGCTTTGAACTGAGAAGCATTGGTCATGTTCCATGCACCTCACCTGGATCGATTTGCTTCACTCAATAACCTTGTAAATGCACTTCAGATACAATTTGAGCAGAAGGGTCAGCTTGCAGATTTGGAGGAATCCATTGCTTTGAACCAAGAAGCATTAGTCCTGTTCCCTGCAGCTCACCCAGATTGTTCTGGTTCACTCAACAACCTTGCAAATGCACTTTGGATGCAATTTGAGCATAAGGGTCAGGTTGCAGACTTGGAGGAGTCTATGACATCTTCTTGTGATGCATCAAAGCATGAAACCACTTCTGTCATTTCTTGCTTTCATATTTCTTGTTGATGGGCACACAGAGAAGCTTCTGTTCATCACTTGTCCACTATGCAGGCATATCAGCATACAATCAACCTCCTTCCTTGCTTGGCATCCCTCAATCTAAACATCCAACAATGCCAAGCAGCTCTGTCCCTGGCACATGGTCTTGCTTGTGATGCATGTAGCTATGCTATTCAAGATGGCCAGTTTGACAAGGCTGTCAAGTTCCTCTCTGTGGGTAGAGCTGTATTTGGGCCTAAGCACATACCACAGGTAGCCAATAAACTTTGGACAATTTCATGTGCACTTGAATTTGCATCAGCATGTGATAGCACCCAGTCTATGCTCGATAACTCACAGCAAATCAAGGACCTGGAAAAGGAGGCGATGCATTGTTGTATCCTGAATAATGACTGGAATCATACTCTTGAAGAGGTCAGACAGCTGCAGGGCTTTGACAAATTTTTACTGCCAATCTATTTCCAAATTGCAAAAGGCATCCTACAATGGTCCAGTTGTCATGCTCAATGCCACTGCTTCTGGTTGTGATGCATTGGTGCTCATAGAGGATTTGGTGAAGCACTTTCTGCTCCCCAAAATTTCAATGAGAGCGACTCCTGCACTAGGTGTTTTGACACAAAAGGCATTATCGCCTATTTGGGTTTAATCTGAGATTTCAGCAGTGACTGATGATGCATTACAAGCCCTCCCTGAAGCAATACATGCTGACCATTGCCTAAATATAATGTGAATATTGAATAGAGACTGTAACCCTCAAGATCTATTTGAAGTTATCTTGAGAACACTATGGCTCACTGTTGCCCATCCAATTATTCAAAGCCTAAACCTAAAGGTTGTAAGTTTTCATAGTCTGTTGGACATTTATTTACTCATATTCATCTGATATTGTAGAAAGATGATCAGTCACATATCTGGTGGTGTCCTATGGGCCCATTTTCATGTCTTCCAATCCATGCAGCTGGGAACTTCTAGGGAGATAATCAAGAATGTGTTTCCAATTATGCCATATTGTCATATATCCCAACATTGGATGCTCTCCTCAATCCCTCTCCTCCAAAGATCCATGCACCTAAGATCTTAGTCGCAATTCAGCCAGAGATGCCAGGCAATCATCATCTTACCCTACACTATGCAAGCTGGACATGATTGAATGCCATGTACCAAGTACATTCCTGACAAAACTGGGAACCAAAGAAGCACCCACATCAATGGCAAAGGTTCTCTCCCATCTTCCTCATGCCTCATTTGCCCATTTGCTTGTCATGGATTGCAGGATCCTGTAAACCCACTTAAAAGTGCTCTCTTACTAAGTGACAGACATTTAAAAGTTTCAAAGATAATGCAACATGCCATCCCAAATGCATCCTTAGTGTTTCTCAGTGCATGCAAAACAGCCAAGGGGGATGAAAATGCCCTGGACAAGGCCATGCATCTTGCTGCTACAATGCTATTTTCTGGTTTTTGTGGAGTTGTGGGAACAATGTGGTAGGTTTAATTTTCCACTGTTATCTGGAGTTAAATTCACTTTGTTGACATCATAGGAGCATATATGACGAGGATGCCCCTGAAGTTTTAGACATCTTTTATCATCATATCTTTGGAACTGGCCAAGAATATCCTGATGCTACTATGGCTGCTGAAGTGCTACATGTTGCAGTAAATAAATTGCAGAAGGAGAAGAAGGTCTCATTTCAGTGCTGGATTCCATTTATTCACTTAGGACTCTGAGGCTGCTCTGTTGCACCATATTATCCATGAAATATTTCTGTTATCACACTTGTATTTGCCTTGATTAGTTTAATGTATGAGAAGATGGTTTACTATGCTACTCCATTTGCACAAAAAATAAATGGTCACTTTATTATAGTACTTATGGCTGCAACATTAATTATCTGTGGAGAGTAGTCACAGAATATTAATGAGTGGTTGCAAAATGTTGAAATGAGGACTCAGAATATAAACTAGTCAGAGTACAGCTTGTGTGAAATGTCATGATTTACAAACTCTATGCAACAAAGGAGTTGTCTTAAACAATTGTGTTGGAAATGTCAATTGAAGAAGAGAATAATTTCTAAGGTTTGTACCAGCCCAATATCCATGCAAATGACAATGATAGCAGCCTGAGGGTAAAGTGTCAGCCTGCATTCTGATAAGTAACAAAGAAGAAAGGAAAATGCACACAATGAGACTGAAGTCATCCTGTCATCACTCTCCCCTCACTGTCTGTGGCTTCCATATTTGCAACCTCCATCATGGCAGCAACAGTGTGTGCCCCTCATATGGGATGACATAAGAGAAGACTCAAAATGAAATAGAAAGTGCTACTTGCTGAGTCACAAGAAGGACATGTACCTTGTATACTCTAGAAAGGCAATTCTGCACATGCAGTGAGCAGACTAGGTGATGTAGCAATGCATCTCTGAGGAAAGACTTATGCAGAAATCACAGGGTGACTACAAATTCATGGGCAACAAGAAATTGGAGTGCCAAGTGTGCATTGGCATGTATTGGCATGCAAGCCTGCAATATTAGTGACAGTCAGAATTGACAATTTCATGGTGATTCAAATTAGATTTACATTGGATTCAAGAACAATTATCACACCTTAATCATCCTTGAATTGTCATGTGAATTGTCACAGCTTTGACCATCAACTTTTAGAATATGAGTCAGGCAGGACTCAGCTTATGTCTGATGTCACCTGCATCCACTTAGCAGCTACTTAGAAGCTTGCACATTTGGCACATGATGTCATCTGCAGCCAACAGATCCCAAGGACAAGGACCTCATGTCACACTTTGCTGTCACTTACTCTGCTCATCACATGCTCTGCTTGTCACATTCTATAATCATTGTGCTCTCTGCTCATTGCCTACTCTGCTTGTTCAATTATCTACTTCCATTCTATGGCTCAAATACCATGACATGCAGCTCACAGCAAGAAGCTTCTTTGCCTTTACTCAAATTTTCACAAATTATACAGTGATTATCAGAAGAGATGTGCCAAATGTGTTTGGCAGCTATTATGTCTTCATGGACTCACTGTGCAATTGAAACATGCCAGCTTCAGTGATCTCTCAGACAACTTTTCTTCACTCTCAAGTTTATCAAGTGATAGTGCTGGTGACTCTACAGATGCTAGTAACAATAGTCTGTCAGATATCTCATCATTCATGATGTTCTCTGCACTAGATTTGGACAATAGTCATTCATCATCAAGCTCATCATCCAACAGCACTGTGTAAAATGGGAGTGACAGTGATTTGGAGATGTTGGATGGATATCTAGGTGATGATAGCTCTGATGAAGATATCAACTGGGATGCAGATGATATCAGAGATGTATTGGATGTTGTAAGGAGGAAAGCTGATTGCTGGGCTCATCTTCAAAAGTGGGTTCTGGATCAAGTCACCAAAATGTATGCTCAATGCTATGAGGCCCCTTGTGATCACTTGCCTCAGGGGCCATCATACCTCTATCATGTCCTTGTGACCCTCAAGAACTTGTGTGATGATAGCTTCTGTGAAGAACTATGTGTTACACTGGCAACATTTGATGCCATTGTGACCAAAATATGCAAGGACCCAGTGTTCTCAAATGACTCAAATAACTAGCAAATGCCAGTTGAAGAGCAGTTGGCAATTATGCTTTTCTGCTTTGGACATGATGGAAATGCTGCAGGACTTCAGAAGGTAGCAAATTGAGCTGGAATTGGAAAAGGAACTGTGGTGCTCATAACACAACAGGTGATGACAGCCATTCTTTGTCCAGAATTTATGGAGGAAGCAGTGTGATTCCCAACTCAGGAGGAAAAGGAAGAAGCAAAATGCTAGGTAGAGAAGCATTCCTGCAATGCATGGCATGCGGGATGGTGCCTAGTTGATGGAACCTTGGTACTGCTCTTTGACAAACCTTCATGGTTTGGAAAGAGTTATTATCACAGTGATATGCCCTAGGCAGATCTACACCTAAACACTAAGGTAAAACACATATCAGCATCTAAATGATGATATTAGTGAAGACAGCTAGCTATGACAGGATAAAGTACAGTAATAAAGCCCTAAGTACTAGAGAAAACAGACTAGCTAGAATGAAGGAAAATGCAGAGCACATCATTGCTGAATATAGCACCAGCATTTGGTACCTAAGGGGACAGATATGGCCAAGCTGTAACCAAGCACAGCTATAGTGCAGCCAAACCAAAGTGATGGTGGTGTTTGTTTGGCTTCAGATGCAAGCCCTAACAGCCACACACAATGAAAGAATAAGAAACATAGGAGAACATCACATGAAAGAAGAACATAGGGATAATCATATGCAAGTAGAACATAACATAATGGTAAATGAGACATGCACACCTATGCTACATAAGAAACCCTATAGGCACAAACAAAATATAAGTGAGAGAGACATAAATGAAAAACATGTCAGATATGTAGCTAGGCTCCAAAGAAGAGAGTGAAATAGACGAGAAAGGCACTGGCAAGACACCTTCCCAGGGAATAAATATAAATAAACATGTGATTGCTAGTAAGCGATGCCCGAAATATGAGCAAACCAAAAACTGAGCCAAGAAATGAGCTAAGAACAGCCATACCAGATAGCATAAATGCTTGAAGATGAGGAATAAGGAAGGCAACCAGGATTTTGCCTCCATTCTCTCACAACACAATCTGCAGTGACAAGCTCATCCACTCCTGCAATGTTAAGTCAGAGTTATGAGCAGATTCCAGTTTGGTTTTGAAGTCAGAAGTGCTAGCTAGAGTTAGCAATTTGAGGAAGAAAATCACCCTATACCATAATCTAAGAGAGTGACAAACTGAGTACCATACAAAGAGACCAAGGACTAAGTCTAGAACAGTGTTAGTAATTTGAGAAGTCTAGGGGACAAGAAGACCATCCCTTTTGGCTTAGTTATTAAAAAGTGCGATTTCAGGAGAAAGGAAGACCATCTCCTGGGATATTCACCCAAAGACAGAAGGAAGACCACTGTGCTTTGGGGAAT
>JASFDF010000902.1:0-10331 GCA_036937115.1 Nidularia sp. FH-822889 | reverse complement strand
CTCCGGAATCTCTCTCTGTTAATATTACGCACACTATCTATCTGGAACCTCTGGGCTATACCCTGGAAGACCAGTTCGTGACAGGATCAATGACTTATAGCTGGTTCTCACTTGATAGTGAGAATCCTAAGAGATCAAAGCTGAGGCTAGCTACTGCACATGAGAGGTTTATATACTACTGACTACTACTTCTAGAATATTTTGAGGGGATGACTAACTACTGCATAGCCAGGCTGAATAAGCATCTGAGCTATCTATGGCTGAGTAAGCCATAGCTGAGTAATTGGCTTAGTAAGCCTTTGACTCAGAACTGGGTTATCTATATTCTATATTCTAGAATGTTCTATGTTCTAGAATATTCCATGGACAAAGTATATTCCATGGGTCAAGTATGTTCCAAGAATGTATTGAACCCTAATACTATTAGCAAGATAGTTAAAGTAAATCTAAGCACTTACAGTTCCTCACACACCAAATCCTTTGCAGGGCACTGCTAGTATATGTGCAATGCCAACCACATGTCATATCCCTATATGACATAGTGTGCACCATCTCTGGACCATTTACAATCAATCCTGATGCTATCCTGATTCTCAGCTTGCCTCCAGTGTTTACTCAGGTTTACTCTGGTCCATTTCCATTTTTGTACTTACTTTGTTTCAGCCACACACTATACTTTTCATAGTATATCTCTTTTGTGTTAACATTCAATTTGTATTCCTTAGTCCTCATCATATGCTCTCTCTCTCTTAACTCACTTACTTCTCCACTGCACTAGTATGATTATAGTGCACTGCATATTTACTCTGGTTACTTAGATTTCCTAGTATTTAAGTACTTTGAATGTATCATAGTACTTCAGTTTGTTAATTATTGTGTTTAACATCCTTACTAGTCTGTAACTAGTGGATAAGCTACCTCTAATTCATCCTCACTCATCTCTACTTGTTATCATCTCACTCTTCACTGCACTTCATGCTCAATGAGATCTCCAGTCTCCAGAGGTCCCTCCCGACTAAATCTCTGGTCAGGAAGTTGAGTATCGACCATCATTATATCTGGATCATATCACTCACTGTTATCTGTAAATTGGGTGTTAGGAACAAAGGAGGCACAGCACATAAGCTGAAGCTGTCACCCATCTTGGCTCTTCTCTTTGGTAGTGCTCAAATGTGTTTCCTGAAGATATTTCCAGAGTCTCTAGTGTCTCTCCCTGGTCACCATGCATACTCTATCTGTCTGAAACCTCTAGCCTATATCCTGGAAAGCATGTTCATGACACCACAGCCCACTCTTGTTACTGCTGGTTTCTGACTGTGCTGCCACTTTACTCAACTTCCCTGCTTTGCTCTTGCCCTTGGCTTTCACCTTGGCCTCTGTAGCCTTGCACACTTCTTGTGCTAACCACCACACCTCTGTCTTGCACACCTCTTCTCTTAGGTGCTGCACCTCCTGCTCCTCTTCTTCTGCCAATCAGAGGTCCTCTGCCTCTATCTTGAGCTTCCTGCACTCAAGTGCTGCTTTGCATTCCTCAAGCAATGCCAGGGTCTTAGACATAGAGGACAACACATTGAGGTAGTTTTAGGGGGTTGAAGTTGGGTATTAAAAAGTTTATTTTTAATCACCACCCTACTACTGTCCACCTTTTATGTGTCAGAAAATTTTCTGCCAAACAAAGCCAATCATTTCTGATCAATTCCTTGAGGGCTCAGGCTTAAGGAAGGAATATCGTCACAGCCACAATTTCTTCTGATGTCTTTTGACACTTCCAACACTGTGTTACAATTTTCCAATATGCTTTCTGGCATCTTCCACCTATTTCCATTCATTGTTAATCCCTGAACTATTGTCTCTATCAATTGATGCTCATTCAGTAATTGTTTCTATGTAGGCTTCTGCTCAATTACATTTCTGCTTCTACTTCTGCTACCTTTATTATGTGCCAAGAATTCTTATTATCTCCCATAACCATAGTATTGCCACTTCTGCTTTTATTATTACAATTGGCAATACTTGAATTTAAGGAGCTCAGTTCTGCACTATAGTCTCCAATCCAAATATCAACTAAGATCACCTCTAGTCTCTTAACTAAGTTTGAAGTCTCATGTGCTTTCTGGCCTTCCAACTTCCTTCCAACTTCCCTTCTAGTTAACTTACATTGACTGGTCTTATCTCACCCTTGACTCTACACTTGAACTCTAGTTGTCAATACCTCTTGGTTGTCACTGACAACCCTCTGACATCATAGTACTTTCTTCTGATGTGTGGACCACTGTCAAGTCTTGTTCCAAGGGTAAATAGGGACTGGAGGTTGTAGGCTATGATTGCACTACATTGGAAAAATGTTGGAAGTAACATTAGAAGAATTTACAACTGTAATGCTAAAGGTAAGAACTGTTGGCTTCAGCTAATGTGCTGTGCCCTTCCAGTTCTCATGGGTTCTAACTTAGGCAAGTGGTCCACACAGCAGAAGATAATTACAAGATGTTAGAAGTGTATCAGGAGTGATCAGAAGGGTATTGACAACTAGAGTCCAAGTCCAGTGTCAAGAGTGAGGTAAGACTAGTCAATGTAAGTCAACTAGAAAGCAAGTTGGAAGGGAGTCAGAAAGTTGGAAGTGAATCAAAAGACTAGTTGTAACTTAGTCAGGGACTAGAGATGATCTTAGTCAATATTTGGATTGGAGACTATGGTACAGAATAGAACTACTTAAATACAAGTATTGCTAATTGCAATAATAAAAGTAGAAATAGCAATGCTAAGGATATGAGGAACAATAAAAGTCCTCGACATATAATAAAAGTAGCAGAAATGAGAGTGGAAGTGTAACTGAACAGAAGCATAGTTGGAGATAGTAATTGTATTGTGAGCATCAAATAATAAAAACAATAGTTTAGAGATTAACAATGAATGGAAATGGGCAGAAAATGTTGGAAGCATAGCAAGAGTATAGAAACACAGAGTTGGAAAGTGTTGAAAGATGTTGTGGATGTGACAACCACATCTAAGCCAGAACCCATGAGAACTAGAAGGGTGCAGCACATAAGCTGAAGCTGACAGTTCTTACCTGTAGCATTACAGTCAGAAATTCTTCCAACATTACTTTTGACATTTTTCCAATATAGCACTCTCATAGCCTATGCCCTCTAGTTTCTATTCACCTTTGGGAACAAATCTTGACAATCATTGAGTGTATTTTTGTGTGTCTGATACTTGGGGGTTGCATCCCCAAACCCCATTACCACTCACTTATCTCAATCATTACTGACCTGTAATTCACAAAGAGCCCATATATTATGCTCATCATTACCACTTCATTCTTTTCTACCATTGACTCTGTCATAACCCATAGTTGTCAAAACCCATACTCTGTGAAAACCCATAAGATTTTGGATCCACTGAGTTGGTTTGCAGGGAATTTCAACCCATAACCCATACTCTGCCATACTCCATAACCCATACCTGGGCCGAAAAAAAACCCATACATTTAGTGGGGTATTTGAGACACCCTTACCCATATTTAGATAGAAACATGCAACAAACTGACTAGGAATACATAGGTTGTGCTATTTATGGTAGAATAAGCATTACAACTCTCATCCTGGAGCCAGACCATGGCACTGAAGCCTCTTGATGTCCTGAAAGAAGGCCTGAAAACCCTACAGAAAGCAAACAAAGTGAGGCATGACAAGCTCTAGGCACAATTGAAGGCAGGCAATTGCATTTCACCAGAAGATGAGCATTGGCTGGACCAAACAGCAAACTTTGTCAACAAGAACCAAGTTTTAGAGATTCTTGAAGAAGCACTGGATTATGAAGTGGCATTAGAGAGACTGGATGATGCACAGAAGGATTTGGTCAGGGAGTTATGTGAAGCTGCAGGTGACCTGCCAAAGGCAGTGGGTAAAAAATGAGACCCCTTTGTGTGCACTGATGCTTCCCACCTAACTGCCGATGGCAGAAATGATACAGGGACTGAATACAAACCCAGAGAAATCAAAAAGAAAGTCCCAGGACCACCTATTTTCACCAAGAAGGAAAATGCAACTCTTACTCAACAAATCGATATTTTGAACTGGTATCATGCCAATGGCAAAAACCAGAAGAAAACTGCAGAACATTTTGACTCACTGTATCCCAACCTGAGAATTAAACAACCCCTAGTATCTTATTGGGTGAAGAACAAAGCAAAGTGGCAGCAGGCATAGGAATCAAATACAGCTGGTGAATGCAATGCAAAGTGGGCTCACCAAACCACTCATCCACAGGTTGAGGAGATGATGGAGCTTTGGGTGTTGAAAGTGATGTCAGATGGCCTTCTCCTCACTGGTGAAGTTTTACAACAGAAGTGGACAACATTTGCCAATCTTGCTGGTATCCCAAATGATGAGCAGCTAAATCTAAGTGATGGCTGGCTGTTGTCCTTCAAGGCAAGTAATAGCTTGCAGGAGTTCAAATGTCATGGTGAAGCTGGATCAGTGGATGCAGATGTTGTACAGAAGGACCAGCAACAAATTCAGAAGCTGATCAAAGAGAATGGCTATGATTTGAAGGATGTTTTCAATATGGATGAGACAGGATTATTCTATGGGCATGTACTGTTTTGCTCCTTTAACATATTTCCAACACTAATCTTCAATGTCAAGGACAGGTTGCCTCCAGATCAAGGTTTGGCAAACAAAAAACATTCTGGTGTCAAAGGCAGGAAGGTCAGATTGATGTATGCCTTCACATCCAATGCAGATGGATCTGAGAAGCTTCAGCTGTTCATTATCAGAAAGGCTAAGAAGCCCTGTGCATTTGAGAAGAAAACAGGAGAGCAACTTGGATTCTTGTACTGCAACAACACAAAGGCTTGGATGACAGGCCAGCTATATCAAGAATGGATCCAACAATGGGATCAGGAGCTTGTAGCAAAAGATCATAAAATCCTTCTATTACAAGATAACTTCTCAGGTCATATTATCCCAAATGATCTCCAGAACATCTGTGTCGAGAACTTTGAGCTGAATCTCACTGCCCATGTCCAGCCAATGGATCAGGGCATTATCTGATGCTTCAAGGCTCATTATCACACCAAATATATCCATCGTGCCATTGCTTGTTATGATGCAGGCATCACCCCTGGTGAAATCTACAACATCAATCAACTTCAGGCCATGTGACTTGCAGATGCTGCTTAGCATGAGGTGGACACAACAATAATTCAGAACTGCTGGCATAAAGCCGCCATTCTTCCTATTGTTGACAGTCCAGCACCCCAGCTGCCAGTCATACCAATCTCCTTGCTCCTCAATATGGACAATTCCTATGATACAGAAAGTCCCATTGCAAATGCTGAAAAACAGGTTAAGAATGCTCTTGGCAATCTTGAATCAATCAGACTACTTCAGCCCTGCAACTGAATAGATATCAAGACACTTCTTAACCCTGGAGACAAGTCATGGATTATAGACGAAGTGACAGATGTTGATATCTTTCATGCTGTGATGGATGACAGAAAGCACAGGACAAAGCCCAGATTCATGGCAGGGATGATGATGTTGATGACAATGCATCTACTGATTCATGCCCTACATGCCATGAAGTCTTTCAGGCAGCTGCATTGATCAATAAGTATGTTGAGCATGTTGATGATCCACTTGCTCGCAAACTGGAGACAGTTTTGGCTTCATTTGGACATCAGATGCAACTAGAAGAGTCTCACAATATGGTTCCTACTCTACTCATGCACTATTTTACCAATACATAGCCTGTAATGATGCTTTAAGCCAGTAGAATATTTTCTATAATTTTAATCGATTTTCAATGTCTATTTTTAGCACCATTCTGAAATCCCATGCACTGTCATAACCCATACCCTGCAGGTTCCACTGATGGGGTATGGGTTATGACAGAGTTGACTGTATTTCTATTTATTTCTAAATCATTAACTTCACTTATTACTTACAATCCATCATTACAACTTACTTCATAATTCACTCAGCTCACAACCCCATTATTCCTCAATAGCTACCATTATCTCTTAATCAATCAATTCAACTTATTGTTTATTCTTACTTAATCATTTAATTCACACTCTCTCTTATTAATGAGTGGCCATTATTCCTTCTTTTTTCTCTTAAACCTTCTGAGCTCTTTACACTCTCCCATGCCTCTATGTAGAGTCTATATGGAATGAAGGTTTCTAAAGGGGGGTTTGACCAGGAGTGTATGTAGAGTATACATAAAATCTATGTATTTCATGAAAATACATTGAGCCCTACTAAAGTCTATGTATGCAGAGTCTACATATATTCTATGCATAGTTAATAACATCAATAGCAGAAAAAATTATATCTGAATTTCTATATATGGTTGTTATAATTTAAAAAAGAGATATATCTAAGGTATCTATAAGCTATCAATGAATATGAATAGATTATCATGATTAATTATTAAATACTAAATATGTAATACAAATATAGCAAAACAGCTAACCTGCATTATAATATGAAAATGTTGATTCTACTGTAGTGTCAAGTTTTGTTCCAGAAGAGAATATAGGAACTAGAGGTTTAGGTTATGATAGTGCTATGTCAGAAAAATGTCAGAAGTAACATTGGAAGGATTTCCCACTGTAACACTATAGGTAAGAACCATTAGCTTCAGCTTGTGTGCTGTGCCCTTCCAGTTCTCATGGGTTTTAATTTAGTAAATGATCCACATGTTGGAAGGTAATTACCAGTGTCAGAAACTTGTTGGAGATGAACAAGATATTGACAACTAGAATCCAAGTCCAGTGTTGAGAGCAAGATAAGACTAGTCAATGTAAGTCAACTAGAAAACAAGTCAGAAGAGAGTTGGAAGGTCAGAAGTGAATCAGAGAGACTAGAGGTAATCTTAGTTTGATATTCAGATTGGAGACTATGGTACAGAAGTGAGCTACTTAAATACAATTATTGCTAATTGTAATAGTAAAAGTGGAAGTAGCAATACTATGGATACAAGAAATAATAAAAGTCCTTGACACATAATAGGTGTAGTGGAAACAAGAGCAGAAGCACAACTGAGTGGAAGCATACTTGGAAACAGTAATTGTATTGTGAGCATCAAATAATAAAAACAATAGTTTGGAGATTTAATGATGAATGGAAACAGACAGAAGTTGTCAGAAGCATAGCAGGAAATCATATCATGGAGTTGGAAAGTGTCAGAAGATGTTGGGAAAGATTGCAGATGTAACAAGTAGAAATACTTCTCAGACACTATTATTGTGCTATATTTAGATTCCTGGGAAATTCTGAATATAGCTATTTTTAGGATAGGTTTTAAACTAAAAATAATATTATGATGTTTACAGTAATGTGATCATAGTTTTATTCCATAAATAAGTATGAACAGGAATTAAGAAATTAAAAACTCAATACTATATTGTTACTATGAGAATTGTTTTAAAAATAGATAAATAGGTAAATTGTAGCCACTATTTAGATAATCCTATATATGGTAAATTATTGCTAAACACCTTCCTTATTGAGAAAAATGCAAAATACTTCTAAATAAGGAATTTCATAAATTTTCCCAATTACATTGTGTCACAATTTACTCAATACAGTTTTTTTTTGAACCATTTTATTGCCTCTGAGGACATGGTCCTGCCTTGACATTGTGCTATCTAGACAAGCATATTGCTATAATGATTCCTTATTTGCAGTCCCCTGGCTCTTTTCCCTCTTCAGTTCTGGTTAATCTCTGTATCTAAGAGGGCCCTCACATCCCCCTTTCATCAGACCTGGCATTTCTGATGCCATTTGAGACACTCCTGAGATAGATTATTGCATGTTTTGGTGATCAAATGTAAGTGTTCATCACTTGTTGTGGGTTTGATAGCTGGCACAACCATTCCATGGATGGAAAGGCACAATAAAGAGGAGTGGGACTACCCTCCAGGCAAAGCAGGTGATGTGGTTGCATGATGAGTTGGAAGAAAGGAGTTGACAGTGAGGTACATTTGTTAGGTATGGGGTGTGGTGGCTTGGAGCTGATGGTGGTGTGATTATTGGTGTTGTTTGCTGTAGATCTGATTAAGTTGTTAGAGTTTTATCTGCTTAATTGACCTGTGAGAGCAATGTACTTTAGTACAGTGTGGCAGTGTATCTTGGCAGGCATGTGACTGCATAGCATAGTAATATGTACTGTACAGTATTGTAGACCAGATCTATTCTACTGTGACCATCTCAAGCACTGTGATACACTCCAGGCCACTCTACTCTGATACAACAGCATTGGTGTTTTCTGAACTGCTCATAAGAGTGGGAAGGGTTGGCTTTCCACACTTGATCAAATGTAGCATCTCAGCTCTGATGCTGCTGTTTGATCTACACTTGAATATGAAGTGTTCTATAGTTTTGCATGCTCATAGTCCCCCTCTGAGCTCCCTACAGTTTGGGCATTTATCCATGTTTGCCCTACCCATCTTTGAGAGTCAATCATTGAGCTGAATGTGCCCTGTCTGTATTTGAATTAGTATGCTGACTTGTGCATGATTGAGGCCTTCAATGAGTTTAGCAAAATTCTTGAATGGGAATTATGAGTCAAGACATTCAAATCTATCCTTTCAGGGTGATCATCCCTGGTCAGATTCCCATCTGCTTTTTAGCTTGTTGTGGAAGGCTTGTTTTTCAGCTGTCAGGCTAGCAAGTAGTGTCTGTCATAGTGGGTTTAGTAGACCTCTGGTGCTTGATGTCCCTAGTGCAGCTTTCTTTGCTAGCTTGTCTGATTCTTCATTTCCTCTTATGTCTGAGTGGCCTGATATCCATCTCATGGTGATATTTCCTGGTATGACCTGAGCAGTATATGTGAGATTGTTTAGTAGCAATTGAGAGGTCTTTACACTTCCCCATGTATTCCAGGTGGAATCCATGGAAATTCCATGGAATCCCATCAATTTTTATTGCTGTGTGACAAGATATATATATTAATTCTTTTGTTTGTCACTGTGGAAAATTCTAAAAATAGAACATTGGACTGAATTGTAGCCACTGTCTGGGTAATGCCATATATAGCAAAGTTCTAGTGTGAAACTCTTTCCTCATTGAGAAAAATGCAAAATACTTTTGAAATATCAACTCTTTTTATTAAATTGCTCATGTCAATTTAAGCCATAATAAATTTAACTGAACTATTTCAGCATAGGAAACTTGTTCCATATTCCATTCTTAGAATGAAATAAAATAAAATAAAATAATACAATAATATTTTCCCACACTAAACTTATGGAATTAAATTCCTGAGTTATTAGCATGAAAATTCATTTAAAAATAGAACATTGACTAAATATTAGTCACTGTTTAGATAAACATGTATTTTTTTACCTTAATTGTAGATTAAAAGGTATTATTACACACCATAATTATCTTAATATGAAAATAGATAATAAATTGATATTGATTAAGGTAATTTTTAAATTTCCATGCTAACAAATCAGAAATTTAATTCCATAGCTTTAGTGTGGAAAAAATATTATTGTATTATATAATATTATTTTATTTCATTCCAAAAATAGAATGTAGAACAAGTCTTCTATGCTGAAAATAGATCAGTTAAATTTATTATGGCTTAAATTGACATGAGATTTAACAAAAAGAGTTGATATTTCAAAATTATTTTGCATTTTTCTCAATGAGAAAAGAGTTTCACACTATAATTTTGCCATATATGGCATCACCCAGACAGTGGCTACAATTTAGCCCAATGTTCTATTTTTAGAATTTCCCATAGTGACAAACAAAAGAATTAATCTATATACCTTTTCACATAGCAATAAAAATCTACTGGATTCCATGGAATTTCTACCTGGAATCCATAAATCTAGGGGTTTCATGGAATCCACCTAGAATCCACCTGGAATACATGGGGGAGTGTAAAGTACAGGCAATTGACCTGTTCTTGCTTTGGAGTACTTAGAAGCTCATAGTATCGCTTGGTTGTCCATGTATACACTGATGGTATCCTCTTGTTGGGTGGAGGCTCCCTTTATTAGCTGCATTGCCAGGGTGGCTCCTTCAAGTTCTGCATTGTATGATGTGTGGGTGAATTTGTCTCCCATGGCTAGTTGTAGTTTTGCTGTGGGTGTTTCTTGATTCCTGATCTAGAGTACTGCTGCTGCTCCTGTACAGCCTTTGTAGCTAGATTTCAGGGTTTACTATATTCCTGAAATATACTTGACCCATGAAATGTTCTAGAACATAGAATATTCTAGATCATAGAATGTTCTAGAATATGGAACATAGATAACCCTGTCCTGAGTCAGAGGCTTACTAAGCCAATTACTCAGCTATGGCTTACTC
>JASFDF010000901.1:0-10332 GCA_036937115.1 Nidularia sp. FH-822889 | reverse complement strand
GTTTTTTAGTCTTTCTATTTTTAATATATTCTAACAATCTATATAGCAGCACAATAGTACTATTCACCTTGTTCTTGTTGGATGGACATCCCCCTTGGTCTCTTCCTATCTTGGTTTGGTTGTTGTTTGGTTTGATCAGGGCATCATCCACAATGCAGTCTTAGAATTTATTTGGTATGATATGTTCATCACTCTGTAAGCAACTGATATATATTTCATTTATAGATTAATGCAGAAACATGATGGTCAATACCTAGCTACAGTTATAGCTAACTGCTTAAAATAATTTGGACTTGATAAATATGTAAGCTAGTTTATTGTTTATTTACATATACAATTTAAAATGTTTTGAAAGCTCCTTGGAATTTGTATGGATAATGCTAGCAACTGCAACAAGCTGGCAGAAATTTTACCTCAGTTCCTTCTAAACTTCTTGGGTATGGATGCTCACTTGCATTGTCTAGCACATATCATCAATCTAGTGGCCAAGGTAAATGAATTTGTCAATTTTAGTATCATATTTTGGCTGAACAATTATTCTAGATATTCTTCTCATTCTTCTTCAAAAGGCTCAAAGTAAAAAAATCTATCATGGTTCCTACTGTCAATGATATTGAATCTGAGGAAGAACAGGTTCTGGATAGTGGTGATATAGATGTGGATGATAATGAAGTTGCAATTGATGAAGCCATTATTGATGCACAGGAAAATCAGGATGATGATGGACAAATTGCCCATGATGATGCAGTTGTGAAATCCTTTCATGACATTGCAATTCAGCAGATGCAACTTAAGGGAGTTATAATGACAGATGAGGAGAAGCAAATAGCACTTGAGCTCTTTCCTGTGGTATTCTTTCAATTTATAATTATGGTATACATTTTCTAATTCTCATAATAGGTATCTGGACTTGCTTGTCACATTCATGACAACTCCACCCTCAATGAGAAATTTCAAGACCTCATTGACAAGGATTTCACTATTGAATCAAACAAGCAAGCTCTTGATCATTGTGTTCCAACATGATGGAACTCAGATTTTGATTGTTTGGCTGCACATTTGCAATTTAAAAATGTTGTTCAGTCTATTACAGCTGTTACTGAGTACAAGTTGAAGGCCTATCATCTTTCTGAAGAGCAATGGGAGCTGGCTGATGATGTTCAAGAGATGTTGAAGGTTTGATTATTCTCTATAATAATTTAATTTGAAATATTCTGAAATATTTTCAAGCTCTTCAAAGATGTGACACTCTTATTTTCTCAGGCTGAGGCTCCCCTTATTATTGATGCCCTCCTAATGCTATATCAAGTACATGACAGCCTAAATGCACCAGCTCTTGACAATCCACAGGATGTGGATCCCAATGCATCATTTGAATCTAAAACAAGCCATCCAACTCCTTCTGTTGTTTGAATTGCTGCACATGCTAGTGTGCTTCTTATCGACAAATATATGGACTTGACATGGACTTGTGAGTTATATGTTATATTAATCAGTGAGTGATCATATTTTGTTTATTCTCAACTCAAACTAAAAAACAACTCAGTAATGTGTCCAGATTGCAAGCTTGCATGGTTCAAAAATCATAACTTTTCAACAGCCAAGATCCATGAACTTAGGAAGCTCATCATAAATCACTGGAATGAGAGTTATGCACCACAACTCTATAGTCAAAGTCTAAATGAGATACAAGCAAGAATATAAAATAAAAAACAAGAAAAAACCCACCAGATCACATACTGACATATCTGGCAGATGATCCAATCTCATCAGAGATAATTCAGGAAGTTGGTGGATATATGAAATATTAGTTTCAAGCACAGGAAAATTGGCCACTTTTTGCAAAAATGGGTCAGGAATTTTGCTCAGCACCAGGTATATTTATTTTTATTTGGTATAGAAATCATTTCTCATTTTATTTATTTCAGCAACTTCTGTTGATGCTGAACATGCCTTTTCAACTGGCTGCTGACATGTTAACCACATGCAACACAATATGAGCTCTCAATCATTCAAGGCTCAAATGGCAGTGGGTTCTTGGGCAAAGACACCTATATTCCATGAGTTTTCAAAGGTGGCTGAAATGATTAAAGGCACAATGGCAGGAGAGAGCTTAAACAAGTAAATAAATAGTTCTTGGTTTTATGTATTTAATTATACTATGCAAACCTTTTTTTTGTCTATTTCTCAAGCACCATTAAATTAAAAATTTTTATAGCTTTCTAACGCATCCACATTCATCCCAAACGGATAAGAACTGGCCTCGCAGTGAATTTTTCAATGCCAGGGGCAATTGAGCACATTCAGGCTGGTGCATGGCAGGGCCGGCTAAGATGTACCTGGCTATATTTAGAATGATCTCTCGGATATATCCACACCAAACCGTATCCAACCCATACTGTGGCTGTACCCATAACGAGTCACGCCTAGTAACGAGTCAATGAGCGATTTCTCCACAGCAAAGTATCGGGTTGGAATTTTCCTCTGTACTTTTGTCATGTGTATGGAAAATATTAGAGCAAAATAGTGACTTGGTGCTGAGATATTCGCGATTCAAGTGAGAGCAATAACCTGAAATGGCAAATCAGTGATTAGAGATGAGTCTCAGAAATTTTCAATCTGTTGCTTGACAACAGGAATGAGTATGCTCAAATGGAAAGTTTTAGGATATAATTAATGCATAGGAGAGTATATTTATGTAAAATAAAGATGCAATGAGATACACATATAGTTGATGCTCGAGCCAGTAACTCGTTAGTCGTCGGTTGGTTAGAACTGAAGCTAATTTATACAGTTAGCCTTGTTAATTAATCTTTGCTTCATACAGTATATAATGTAACATATTTGAATATTCAATATCTTTTCCTTTCCAGAAGTGTAAGAATCATCTCGATATCATAAGTATTACACGAGTTATTGATGGAATGAGCTTAAGTGACTCGTTTCCCATCAGGGCACAGTATATGGCAAAAACCGCGGTTCGGTTACGGATCATTACCGGATATATCCATGACGGTCCCTAGATCTATTTGTACAGGCACCACTATAAACAAAAATCCTGGGCTATTTTTTGGTGAAGCGGGTTTATCGATTAACAATTGGCTGTAACAAGGTAGGTGGGAACTAATAACCAAGGAATTAATAACCCAAAAAGAGAATTGTTAACACTCCAAATCAGGCTATTTTTTGGTTCCAGACACTGCACAGGGGCCGTTTTGCACACAGCTTGAAAAAGGGTAGACAAAAATATGACTGGTTTTGCTTGCCAAAGTGAAACTCCATGGGAAAAATCTCAAAAATTGTGGGAATTACATTCTTTTCATGGGTTTCCTCCCAAATAAAATCAGAGAAAATCTACAAAAACTTTCTTGGTACTAAACACAAGGTGTTGGAAAGGTCATGACGGGTACTGTATTCACAACATCTGTGGAATCTCGCTGCATTATCCGGACATAGAGGAGTACACTTTGCATTGGATAATTCTATTGAGAAACCCCGCTTGTTCGTGCATACCCGTTACATACCCCTTTGAAATGTTTGCTTATATAGAAACCCCGTATGTACTCCTCCGGCAGGCCAGAGCAATCTTGAGATCTCCGGAACATTACCTGCACGTGCTGCAGTGGTACTACAGTTGAACCTGTCATAACCCATACCTCTCGGTGGACAGCCCAAGCTATGGGTTATGAGAGGTTATGGCTTTCGAGAGATATGCTAAAAATAGATTTAAAAGCCATAGTCAAATTTTTTGACTAAAGTCAATGAATATAGGCTAACATGTGCTATCTACATTATTGGAGACTGTTGTGAGTTGGCCTCACGGTGTTTTCATTAAGAAAAGTTCAGGCAAGCCCAGTGAGTGCATCCGTGTTCATTGTCAGGGTCATGAGGAAGTTAGACCACAGCGGCGCTCAAGGTGAAAATGAGAATTCTGAGGGTTTAATTCGCAAATTTTAAGCTGCAAAAGTGGCCGATGTGGTGTATTATGGGAGGCAAAAATTTATTTGGCCAAAAAGCTGTGACATTATATCTAATATTTGCCTAATATAGTAGGTATAACCTATGGGTTTTGCCCACCGAGGGGTATGGGTTATGGGTTATTAGAGGCTTATGGGTTATGGCATGCATTTCCCTGCCCACCAAATTGGTGGACGGGCTGAGCTATGGGTTATAACAGGTTATGGGTTTTCACAGGTATGGGTTATGACAGGTTCGACTGTAATTTAAATTGGACAACACGTATGGATGCATTGAAGATGCGTCCAAATCACTGCATTATTCATTGTATGATATTCAGTGGACAGTTAACGCGGTTGTGACATTGACATAACCCACAACTGTTCTTCCGTTTCCTTGGATTTTCTTTATTATCCAATGTGTGCCATGACTTGACGTGTCTCTCTGTCTACTTAGATCACTTCCTCGAGGATAACCTTCAAGTCTGTCCATGATTCTTGTTTCTCGAGATCTTCCCTTTGGATTGTGGTTTGAAAGCACGTTGCATGCAGAATCGATCATAACCGCATTGAACATCTTGCATTTTTCATTATTTAATGGGAATCAGAACCTGATTTGCAGATATGATGTAGTCAGATTAGACACTCGTATACATCGAAACTGAAAATAATCACAACTACACCTGCAAGAATGATATCAGTATTACATTGACGTGAAAGACAGGATCTCTAGACTCTAGTATCGCTGCAATGCTTCAGAATACTAGCAAATTTTACTGGCAGGCCTAATGAGACAAATGAATCATTTGTTCCGGATGCCCGTAACAGTAACATTTCCCGACCAACCCAAAGTAAAGTCGGAGGGGTATGTGATTACTAAGCAAAAAGATCGGGTATGCGCAAACAAGGGGGGTTTCTCAATACAATCATCCCTCTGCATTGACTCGACATCCAACTGTCAACCCTTCATACTGCCCCCGATAGCGTTGACGTCTCTGCGCTGTTTTAGGAGATTCCCGCAGTCTTCTGGCCGCCGCAGGGCTCGGACCGTCATGAACCTGAAACATACAGACGTCTTGTGCGCGCTTGTATCGTGATGATTTGCAGAAGTCGACCGTCGGGATACGTCGCCATATTTGTTCCGTCTCCTAGGCACCTGAAACACCTAGCCAGAATGGGAATGTATGCAGAACTTGCTCTGCCATGTTCCATACCTTGCAAGGTCAATGATACGCTGTGAGGCGCCAGTACCCAGCATCACCCGCCGCGACCATCTAGACTGATGCGCGGACTCCAGTAATACATCGGTGGGAGCTGTGCTGGATTTATCCTCTCCTGGAAATGGGCAATGGAGTGGTATAAATTGTGCGCAGTGCACCGGTCGTATTACTTCATCGACTGCATCCAGTCGTTCTACTCCTCTCTTTTGTGACGTCTACAATGCAGCACTTCCTCTGCGCCTCTCTGCTGCTTCTACTCAATTCTTACGGCGCGTCCGCGGGAGAAGTGACACCCGCGTCCTTCGCGGCAACCAAGTTCGATGTCATCATCGTCGGCGGGGGTACCGCAGGTCTAGTCCTCGCTAACCGGCTGAGCAGCGCTAGCTCCCTCTCCGTTGGCGTCATCGACGCGGGCTCGTACAACGCGTCTGGCGACCCCTACATTGACATCCCGTACGGCGCGAATTACTACCTCAACGACCCCACTGCAACTGTGTACGGCAATCCCAAGTACGATTGGAGCTTCAGGAGTGTCCCGCAAGATGCCCTCGGGGGAACTGTGATCAACTACAACCGGTGCGTCCCTCAGATTACACCTGATCATCGTATATTCTGACTTTCTTTTTCGTAATAGCGGCAAGGTCCTGGGCGGCTCGTCCGCGATTAACTACATGGTCTGGCAACGCGGCGCCAAGACGGAGTACGATGCATGGGGGTCCGCCTTCGGCAATAACGATTCTTGGAACTTCGAGGGGCTCCTCCCCTACTTTAAGCGCACGGAGAACTGGACAGCGCCGGACACCGGGGCCAGCGGCCTCGTCCCCAGCACCTCTCCGTCAGACGTCACCTCCCTCGCTTCTGTGCAGGGCGAGGGCGGTCCCATATCCACGTCGTACGGCAAGTTCTTCACGGACCTCGATAGGCCGGTGACGGAGGCAAGCGTCACTCTGGGCTTTCCCCTCAACCCCAACCCAGACGGCGGCGTCTCCACGTACTTCCCGAAATTCGGCATCGCGGACTCTGTGAACCCAATCACCGAGAAGCGCAGCTACGCCCCCACGGCGTACTACTTACCCGTCCGCTCCCGCTCGAACCTGAAGGTTGTCACGGGTGCGCTGGCGACGCGCCTCCTGTTTGACAACTCCACGTACAAGACGTCCGCGATTAAAGCGACAGGTTTAGAATTTACGGTCGGCAGCACGAAGTTCACTGTAAGCGCGAAGACAGAGATTATCCTCAGTGCGGGTGAGCTTCTCATCCCACCGAGATGATGCTTTTTGTACTGATTGAAGCTCGGTAATAGGCTCGATCAAGTCCCCCCAGCTTTTGGAGCTCTCCGGCGTGGGCAATGCAACCTTGCTGAAGAGCCTTGGGGTCCCTGTCGTTTTGGACCTCCCGCAGGTCGGAGAGAACCTGATGGACCACCCCATCACCGTCTCTGACTGGGTCGTTAAGCCTGGCGTCCTCACATTGGGTGAGCTTCCATTAATCTTTCCACTATGTCGTCCTATGTACTCACGAAAATATAGATAAGCTCCGGAACAACGTAACCTACGTTCAGGAGCAGCGCGATCTCTAGTGAGTGACATCCCCATGTCTTATTACTTCTCTGAGCAGAATCCAATAACCTTCCCCTCCAGCACGAACTACGGCAAGGGCGTCTTCGCCTTCGCATGGCCCAAAGTGACGGGCTCCTGGCCCCTGAAGGACCTTGCCACTCCCGCCGAGTTCGCGGCGATGCGTGCCGGGCTCGATGCGTCCCTTTCAAACATGACCTTGACCCCGCTGCAGAAGGCGCAGTACGGCGTGCTCAAGACCCTCGTGGACCAGGGCGGTACTGGGTGGATCATGCCGGTCACGGTGCCGTATGGTGGGCTTGCGAGCACGCCGCAGGCCAACACGAGCTATTTGACTGTCGCGCATTATCAACTTGTGAGTTCTTTTTGATGTCTTCTTGGGAGAGAGGACGGCTAAAGTTTGTGATGCAGCATGAATTCTCGCGCGGAAATATCGTGAGTTGATCTTACTCATCTGTTGGATTTCATTCTCTGATCTGTCATACAGCATATCAACTCTTCCAACCCGAACGACCCTCCGATTATCAATCCTAAATTCCTTTCCGTCCCTTGGGGTACGCCTCTACAACCCTCCCCGTCCCTTCCGTCTCTAACCTCTGTTTCACAGATCTCCAAGCCCAAATTCTCGGTGCGAAGTTCGTACGCAAGCTGATCCAGGCCGAACCTGTGTCAGACTTGATAGCTTCCATTGGAGTCCCTTCTGCCGCTGTGAACACCACCACCCAATGGGAGCAGTACATCAAGAGCGCGCTAGGGGTAAGAACGAATCTAATGCTTACCAAATATAGCGTTATTTATCCTCGCTTGCAGACCATATCCCACCCCATTGGCACGACAGTCATGGCCGCGAAAGAACTCGGAGGTAAAATCAAAGTTTCTACTACGTCTGCTTCTTGCTCATTCATTTCCAGGCGTCGTCAATTCTCGTCTGAAGGTCTACGGCCTCGCTAACGTGCGCGTCGTCGATGCGGGTATCTTCCCCCTGACAGTCGGATGCCCGATCCAGCAGACAGTGTACGGAGTCGCAGAAAAGGTGAGATCGATATCATGGCCTCCCTTCCTCCGACTTAGTGCTTAACGTAACTCTCCAGGCCTCCGACTTAATCTTGCAGGATCTTGGGCTTTCGCACTAATATTAATGCCGTTGAATGCTTAAATTACTTCATATAGAGAAGAAGACACCATTTATTTGCACATTTTCCAAGTACAAATTACGTCGTGGTGCTCTCACAGTCATATCTTATTTACTTCCCCATCCATTCTGCTCGAAATTTATACATAGTGTAGCATCGAATACGCAAATAATAATGCATTAAACAATAAGATTATATTCACGCGAAGGTTCGGAGCGACTTGATTGAGACCACTATAAGATCATTATAAATGCTTTATTTGCATGTCCAGTCCAGCTTGCGCGGGGTAGTTCTAATCTAAGGAATAGCAGAGGTAACACTACTTTAGTAAGATTTAGTTATTGAGTTATTGCATGAATAACTAGTTCTATGCTGAATAACTACTTTTTACTCCCAATAACTAGACTAAAATTATGTAAGGTAACACTACTTTAGTAAGATTTAGTTATTGAGTTATTATTTTTATGCTGAATAATTACTTTTTACTCCTAATAACTAGACTACAGTTATGCTTCCGAATTATGGCGGATAAATTCTTGCTTCCGAGTTATGGTGCCTAAACTCTCGCTTCCGAGTTATTGTGCCTAATAAATTGTGCAATCCTGCCTTCCTGCTTCAGGATGACCGATATTTGGCCTAATTACAGACTGAGGATATCCCCAAAATACTCTGCATGGCTTGCTACATGCCTCCTGAATGAACCTGCTCTGTTAATAATCAATGTTTTCAAGGAAAAAGGGAATTGGTCAATCTTGTTCTCACTCCACCATCATGTCGATGTACATTCTTCCCCCCCCTTCTGATCACTGATCACTCAGTCTTATGGCCATGTCCAGGCATGCTGGAGAGACAAGCCTGCCAAGGACTTTGGCAAGAGTGCATTGTATGATGTCTCTGCTACAACTCTCCCATCTCCTCCATACCCTGTCACTGAATCTTTGTTCTCCAACTTTAGTTATTTCCCATCACTGTAAGCCTTCCTCTTCCAACAAAACTCAATAACTCATCTTACTAAAGTTGTATGTACTCGGAATAGCACCAGACAAAAAGATCCACACTTTGGCTACTGTATCATTCAAGTCAATTCAAAGGATCAGAGTTGTCACATTACTGAATTTATTTTCTCCAGCTACCAGTGTCACGACTCAACCTGCTGAGCCAAGCAAAATTTAGACTCTATACTGTAGAGCCTGTGATTGGACTATGCACAGAATCAGATATTCTGTGTACAGTAGACATTCTCATAATGCATGATCTCCCTATGCATAATTCTCATTTTGCATCACATTTGGGCCCTTCCTGCATTAGTTAGTCTTGGGCATTGCATAATGCATAATGCATAACAACTTGAGGGCAGATATGCATTATCAGCTAGGATGTTTTAGGGATATCTAGGCAACATTGACATGAATCTAAGCAATCTTTTTCTAGAAGATTTGAGATCAATGGCTTTATTTTTGTGAAATGATAAAATAGGTTAATCTGCATAATCTAGCACTCCATATAAGTGATCTTTTGCTAGAAAATTTGCTGTCATTGCTTCTTGTGTGGAAAGGGTGGGAAAAAGACCACTCTTGAACCATTGCTTTCACCTTCCTGAGTCTTCACATGCCTGTTGATCACAACAAG
The DNA here is from genome assembly GCA_036937115.1 of Nidularia sp. FH-822889. NCBI lineage: Eukaryota > Fungi > Basidiomycota > Agaricomycetes > Agaricales > Nidulariaceae > Nidularia > Nidularia sp. FH-822889. The sequence continues at coordinate 817 of JASFDF010000901.1, read as the reverse complement.
TCCAAATGTAAATGCAGTTCCCCTCAAGTATGGAGGTTCTGAGACTTCCCTTGACCTGTCTTGAGGCTTGAGGCACTTTAGGATACAGCTGAGGAGGATGGAGATAGCAAAAGCAAAGCAGACATCATTGGACAGGTGGTTCAGCAATCTGGAGTCATGTTGAGTCATGTAGGTGGGAATTGTTACATTTTGTCATGCCTTATCCATACTTGCATAAATCTAATAATGCATCAGAAATGGGCCCTTCCCAGTGTTATGAGAATGTCTACTGTAATTACAATAACCATTCAGAAGCCACAGCCAAACACAACCACACCCCATCTATTGCATCCCATGATCACCAAGATGTGGCAGCCAAGCACTAACTATAGACCTTGGCTAATATTCCTCCACCTCCTTGAGATATATCCTTTCCTGATACAATTGACAACTCTCTCCCTCAATCATGCCATGCCAAAGCACACAGGCCACACAGAACAGACTCATGACACATCTGATCCCACAAAATCCAAAAGAAGGCAAAACTCCACATGTGCAGCACCAGGAATGGTTGTGCTGCTCATTTCCTGCTCATTGCATCCTTGTGAACATATCTGTACACTGTCCCAGAATTTTCCTCCTTACTTTCTTTGACTTTTCATATTAATCACCCTTCTGTTATCCTCCATAAAAATTACTATCCAGTAGGTATAAAAACATGATGTATTTGTCCACTTTTTGGCAGTTGAATACAGCCCATTTCTGTCACGAACTGGTCTTCCAGGGTATAGCCCAGAGGTTCCGGATAGATAGTGTGCGTAATATTAACAGAGAGAGA
>JASFDF010000900.1:0-10337 GCA_036937115.1 Nidularia sp. FH-822889 | reverse complement strand
ATGAGCTCAAGACAGAAGGCACAGATTCAAAAGTACGGTATGCCACACTATTTTCGGAGGCATTCTCGGGGCAGGTACGCCATGGTTCAGCATTGGGATTATATACATCTCTCAATATTGTTGAAGGGAATCGTCATGGCCGAGAATGTCTTTAAATATATGGACCCAGCGTACGTCGAGGGGCTCAAAGTTGGCATGGAATTCGTAGGTATGTCAGCTGGCGAGGACGAACCCATTCACTACTTCGGTCCCAGAGGATCCTTTCTGGATATGACCGTCTCGCTGCCGCAGCACATTACAGCAAAGTTCCTTTCCTGGCTCGAGAAACCAATCAGCGATCTCGGCGCCGCTCAGAATCTCGCTGAGGCGAGTGACGTGCTACCCACCGACGATGATCTACGCATCCGAGAGCTGACGCAGGAGGAAAGGGACGCTGTAAATGACTATCTAAATGCCTCCATGGAACTTCTCAAGGCAAAGAGAATGGCCGAGGTGAGCTGATGTTCCAGGGACTCTTTCTCTGCACTGTGCTCACGCGTGAGCCTTACTTTTGCAGGTCATTTCTTCCGTTAAGCCAGAGCAAATAAAATTCATTGGCGCTGGGGACAAAGAGAAAGCCGAGAAAGGATTTATGGACGAGATTCTGAACTTCAAGGATGTGCTGGTGAAGTTAGAGGAGACGCGGGATAACGCGAAGCCACAGTGGTGGGTGGAATGGGAAAAAATGCAAGGCCCCGATTCTCAGAAATGACCTTGGCTATATATGCACAGGTGACTTAAATAAACTCGTTTCCTCTGGAATGTCTTATCTAAGACCAAACTGTTCCAGCTCTTATTATCCAGGAAATGGTAGCCAAGCTAGAAGATAGCATGAGGATGAATCCAGCCGGAAGGGGACTGAGGCCTGTTCAGGACGGACGTTGGCCTACAGTCGTGTAAACTCGTCTTGGCACGTCTGTACGTGATTACGTCCCTCCGGATACCTCGCAGAAACCATATAGAACTGTGACGAATGGCCAATAGTTGAAGCTCATTCAGGGCAGAAAGACTCACTACGAATCCGACTACCGTGAATCAAAGGAACCGATATCTCGTACATAAATGATGTGTTCAGTACCCTCCTGCAAGTAATATCTGTTTATAGAAGTACAGTTTCAAATACAACCCTGTATGCTGCTGCACCACTGAACTCTGGCTGGAATATGGCTTATCAAGAGTCGGCCATTCAGAATTCATTAAAAGACATAAATTAAAATACATACGGAACTAGTAAGCTCTGCCACCCATCTGCTAGTCAATCACTTATAGTTCGTCTTCACTCCCGCTAATTTCTTTGCCGTCGTGGTCATGGCGGTGGAGCCCACTGTGGGTGACAGAGACCGCAGCGGGGAAGCCCCCAGGCACTTTGGGGACGAGCCCCTGCACAGTAGTGAGGATATTGTTTAGTAAGCGTACAAGTCCAGGAGAGGCTACTGCATTGTCTTCAGCCAGTGGAGGAAAAACTGGTATTCCCCGTGCAAAGAGGGGGAGGATAAGGAGAGCCGCGAGAGAGATCTGCATGAGGAGGTCTGACAGATAGCGCTGACGCTTCTAGTCTAGGTACGCTGGGAAATCCTTTATATATGAAAAGGGGCTTCAATCCGTTTGAAGAGATAGGAGAAGAAGTGCCGGAAGAGATGACAGCGTCGACGGTTTAAGGGACAGCCACGTAGGAATCGAGTGGCCGAAGGAGACGATGAGGTGCCGCCCGACGATAAGGCAGCTTACTCCAGACTTCTCGGACCGAGTGTTGGGATGGATAGAGATGTGTCCCCTTTATCATCGAAGCTGACGGTTTGACAAGTAGTGACGAGAAATAGAACGAATCGATTACATACTGAGCTCGCCAGCGTAGGTCCAGATAAGTGACGACGGTTCCAGAAATCCGTCCATATGCGCATATCTTAAGTTAAACGTTGCATAATTTCGTGTGGAAGACCGAGGAATGTAGGACAGATGGGGAGAATTGGTTGGAACGAGCATGCGGCAAGTGTCAACTAACTGGTTTATTAGAGGAAAGGCGGTGGCGGTTGCCGAGGAAACTTTAGTAAGGTATATATCCGGCCCGATGGTTGCCGTCAGCCGCTCCGCCGCGTATCAGGTTGTGTACGAGTTTATATAACTTGGTTTACCATCTTACTACGCTTCATCGTCATAAACCCAAAATCACCGTCACAATCCCCTTTGAAAAAAAGCTCTAAATCAGCCTTTGTATAGCTTAACTTTCCGCCTTCTTGTCGATCACCTTCTCGCCTTCAAAGCCCTTAGAAATGGCAAGCAGTGTCTCCCCGGAATGCACACCATTGAAGCAGGAATACGATTCCTGCTTCAACGCATGGTTCGAAGGGTATCTGGAGCCAGCCGTGTCGGTATCTACATCACAAGGAGAGCGTGCTGCATACTCTAAGAGGAAGGCAGACGAGTTCCAGGAGAAGTGCGGGAAGATTTGGGAGAGCTATCGCCAATGTGTGCAGGTGTGTGTCATGTCACCTTTAATGGCTTCAGTCGGAAACTTATTATCAAACAGAAAGCAGTGAAAGAGAAGGGTCTGGACACACTATTGCTGCAGGCGAGAGAAGAACATCCATTAACGGAACCTCCACCACCTTCGAATAAGTCCTCATAACCCGGGACGCGCTGGCACGTCACTCTGACGTCCTATGAGTGGAATGCATAACACACCGGAATATCTGTATTTTATAGGTAATCTTTATCATGTTCTAATTTATGCAGCTTTCACTGACTCTTTCGTTTCAGTATTATATTAATCATATCCAGCGCTACTCAATCAAAACTACCGATCGAACTGTTAGCTTTGCGGCTATTTCTCTGAACTGGCCGCGACCATAGCTGGACTGTAGTTGGATTTTGTCATTCCTAGATCATCGCAGCTCAAGTACTCTAACTCATTCTTAGCTATAGCCAAAGCTCAATGGTGTTCACGATAATCTCCCCAAGGTAGATGTCATTCCTGAGGACATTTCGTGTCTGGTAGGTCTTCGGCTCCAAAGTTCACGGCGCTCGTCACACTGTGAGTTTAACGGTGGAATGTTGAAGGACAACTCGAGAGGGTTGAAAAGTTGAATGGTTAAACGTCGGCATTGTATCGGTGAAAACAAACTCAAGGTCTCCTCTGGCTAACCGACGTGATCCCAGAGTTAGAATAGTATCTGGGATCGCCCTGCATAATTGGTATCAATGGAAATTTACCGCTTAGATGAGGTAACAGGCATAAAAAATGACAGGAACCCTAGTCAAATGGCCCTTGGCCAATGTAATAATTCATTATATAACGTCTATTATGATAGCAAAGTCCAGAATACGATAGATAACACCACCGATGCAAAGTAAGGAGTGCAGAAGTCGGTCCCTGCACTAATGTACCCGGCGGAACTCCCAGCGTAACCGCAGCCAAGGAGTGCGTAGGCACAGTAGTAGTCACACGTCCAGAAGGATCCGTTATGACGAGGGTAGCCAGAGTTGGCGTTGGTACGATGGTGGGTATCGCTGAAGTATTAAATGAAGTGGCTTGGCCGACGATAGGAACATAGGTGCTAGTAGCCAGACCCGCAGTGACAATGCCGCCAATTGATGCGCTACCAGAAGTATTAAGGGCATATGCGGGAGTAGAAAATGTTGGTGTAGGTAACAGGAGGTTGGGCAGGGTTGTTACTATGGTGGCAGACAGGGAGGACATATCACGGCTCCGTCCTTATTAGCGAGTACCTTCGAGGTCGCGATGTATCATCCGGGACGTGCATATAGGCCGGGCATTCCAGCACCTGCGAGGTGTACACTGCTACGAGATTCTTTAAGAACTTGCCGAACCGCTTTGCGATACTGCGAAGGGATCCATTCTCGCAGAATCTGGAATTGTTGAGCTTCAGGACGAATAGAGAATATCCAGTACGTACTCAGGGATGATGTAGAGAAAATCCCGCATCTTTACAAACCTTTTGTACTTGACGATATTGGGTGCTAGGGAAGTGTTGAACATATCTGGTAAATCAGACGAGGGTGTGCTCACATTCAAGTTCTTGAGCAAGGTTAATCTCGGACTAGGATACCGAGTCGTGTCAAAAAGCCAGCCGTCGGAGCAGCAGAGCAATTTGGCTCATTGTGATCTCTGGGTGTTCATTTTTCATGACAGAGCTTAGCTATATCTTCTTCACTGAGATGGTCTTCCCGTATCCCAGTTCATAATCGTATAAGCACGCGACATCATGGTAGGATCATGTTCGTTGCACAGCGTTATGGCGTCGGCACCGTTGGGGTTGAGGGAGATGTCAGGAACGCCAGGGGGTGCCGGATATGGAACGTGAAAGAGGTGGCAAAGAGAGGCAAATGCGCTTTTCAGCGAAGTCACGCTCAGCGTTGACCAGGGATATGTAGAGCGCTCGAGAGAGAAGGCCACATGGTTTAGCCGCCCTTGTTAAACTTGCCACAATACGGGTTTCGAACTGCACTGAATGCCGCAGTGTCTTTTAAGCCCCACCTCTGCATTTCCAATGGTTATACTGAACGAAGATGATCGTTGGGTCCACCGACTTCTTGAGTCATACACCTGCACGTCAAAAAAATGTCCACCTGCTCTTTTTCAGCAAGCTATGACGGCGGTCAAGACTTCACTGCAAGGAATCACTATTCCTGCCGCTCCCGATTCCAATCATATGGCCATAAAAATAGATGAACTGCTCTTCTCGATGTTGAAATTCGCTGTCAATGAATCTGCACAAGAATACACGGTTTCAGTCATCGTAGCTGCACATTTAAGAGGGCTACTGAGGAGTTTAGCGAAAGCTTGGCTTCTGCATTTGTTCTACCCGCGTAAACATTTGCCTTCCTCTATTTTGATTCGGCTGCTTATATGTGTTTTAATCCAGGTTTGCAACGATCCAGCAAACATAACTGGGTTGCCCAACGATGTACTAGCACCGATTGTCAGAAGTTTCACATGTTATTATATCCCCGTTACTGAACCTTGATTCTTCCAGTTGAGGAGACGCCAACAGTACCGTTGTCCGATATCCGGAAGACTCGACATAGGAAGTTTATACGATAAAACTTTTCAAGACCTATGCCACAGCCCGGATGAACGTGTAGGCAGGCTTCACGTCATGCTAATTATTCCTGATGTGCGGATTTTCATGCACGGAGATGTTCCCAACATTGTGAACCATCCAACAGATCTATGTTTGATCTATCGCATGCTGATATCCTTGCGTAGGCCGATCCGAAATTAACAGAGAAAATCCTGAAAGACTGGGGATTCGACACCAATTGGGACTTCAATTTTGATATCGCACAGTGCAAGCGGAATGAAAGCATAGATATCCCAACCGGCACCATCCACGGCCCTACCACCTATGACCCCTATCGCCCTGAAAATGCCATTCTGTTAAATTCGCAGTTTAGGATACCGCTCATATACTATGATGCAATGATCTTGGTGCGTGAACAGCACTACAAAACAGAGTGCCTCATCCATATCCCCAACCCTTACCTAGGAAGGTGCCACTGAAGGTCAATTCCACCTGCAACAAGGTGAAAATATGGGATATTGGGAAGATGACGAAATTAGCAATTTCAAGTTGCCCGAAGGAGCCGGCGTCCCTGCTCCTAACAAGAACAATCTACGCTTACATGCTGCTATCTGCGAAGTCATGTGGCAGAGTGAGGCTGTCGATTACTTTGCGAGGTCCAAGTTGCCTAAAGAGTTGCTGAGCCTATGGAAAACCACGATCGGCTGGGAAGACGAGGAAGGATCCGCATCCGAAGCACAGGAAGAGGAGGGAGGGGAGGAGGGGGGAGAGGAGGAGAACGAAGAGGAGGGAGAGGAGGAGAGGAGGAGAACGAGGAGAATAGAGAGGATAAAATGAAGGATTTGTATGAAGGGAAGAAGGGAAAACGTCGCGCACATTCGTAAGGAAGTGCAGCTTTAGGAGCGAGGCGATCTCCCCGCAGACTTAAGGAACTCTTGCCTTTTGCTAACAAACGCAAACACCCACGGCGATTACTGGGGGGTTTCTGATGATCCAGGATCGAGATGGCTTTGACGTTGCTCATTTCTTATGTGCTCTATCCCGATCCATGATTGGATCCTGTCTTAATGATTTAAAAATGAAGTATCCACATTGTTACATGTTGTACAGTACTTATAGTGAGTAGGCTATTTCGATCCTGTTTTGTCCTAGCAAATCAATAGGATCGCTCTCGAAATGTTATGTTATCCTGTCCTGCGAGTCGTACAAATCTTCGCTTGCAGTGGAAAGACACCTCCAAACATATCCACCTGAAGACTTAAACACTCTCACTAGGATTAGGAAGCTGGAACGCAATCTGAAGGACTCGAGGACCTTCCTCTCGTGTTCATAGAATTACATGGTTATAAATCGCAATCGCATCTTATACGGCCATTTCTAACTTAGCTGGAATACCATTTTCACCCAACATTCTCCCTAAAACACGTATCAAATTTAAGATCGGGCGTTCGACTGGAAAAATAAGCGAAAGAGACTGACCATAACCGATATTGTGAGGAAGCTCTTCATACGAATCTAATTTCTCCCTTTCGGTCCCTCGGCGCCTTTTCATATTGGCGGAGGACGTCCATGTGATGGCTGAGCATCTACAGCATGAGCGATGAATAAGAACTGCTGCGCGAGCTAGATGAAGTTTTGTGGTATGCAAACCAGCGAAATGAGCCGTCACTAAGTATAAAACGGGAGAAAGGAAAGTGAGCGTAATTATTGGCCCCGCGTTGAATAGAAGGAAAATGAACGGGTTCGGCGTGACGTATTTGTGGACTTGGTCGTGGAAGAATTTGTTGGGGTCGAATTCATGCACTGTGCAATCTCAGAAATGATTAAAATTCCCGCAACAAAGAATAAAAGACACATGCCATCAGGGCCTCAGAGATATCTGTATTTTATAGGTACAGTCTACAACCACCAAGTGGGACATAAATTGATGGCAGCTCTCGGAAAAATTTGTATTGCAAAATTTCTACTCAATTTTGTACACCTATATGTAACACCCTTTACACTAAGTATGTGCAAGTTTATGTGCCAATTTACAAAGGAAACCATCCGAAAAGAGAGGAATCAGCGCGGAGGTGCTTATCGGAGCAAAACCGGCCAGTGGGACATGTCACACAGTACAGATCACGCACGATCAGTTGCCAAATGGAGAATACATAATCTAATCAATATCAATCTCCGACTTTGCATGAGAGAAGGGTGAGGGAGAAACAAACAATATATTCAACGAAATCTGTCTCACTGCATCGATTATGCATCGACAATATGTTATCAGTATGTTGCGGCATTATCGGGCACATTGAGATAAAATGCCTTCATGTGATGTGACAACACGTGGATCGATCCTTATCTCCTGAGCCTTTGCCAGGATTTCAGTGGTGCTTTGAATGCACTTTCATTTACAAAAAAGTATAGCAATGATAGATATTCTAGTTTACTCCCAGTAGGCATAAAAGTTTCTGAAATTTCTCTTCTCTCTCTTTCTCAGGAAGAAACATTTATTGTTTATGCTTCTGGCCCATCCAATCTATATACTGGTTTTCATTGAATTGTCCTAAATATTTGTACAGGTATTCATATAGAATGCAAATCAATACTAGAAAAAACTCCGAGCAAAAAAGTCACAGAAATCTTGTGGAAAATGTGTTTGTCCCACTGGCTAGTTCTGTCCCACTCGGTGGTTGTAGACTGTAATCTTTATCATGCTCTAGTCCACACAGCTTTCCCCCACTCTTTCGTTCCAGTAATGTATTAATCATCTCCAGCGCTACTCAATCAAAACTACCGACCGAACTGTTAGCTTTACGGCTATTTCTTTGAACCGGTCGCGACCATAGCTGAACTGTAGTTGGATTTTGTCATTCCTAGACCATCGCAGCTCAAGTATTCTAACTCATTCTTAGCTATGGCCGAAGCTCAATGGTGTTCACGATAATCTCCCCAAGGTAGATGTCATTCCTGAGGACATTTCGTGTCTAGTAGATCTTTGGCTCCAAGTTTCACGGCACTTAACACACCGTGAGTTTAACGGTGGAACGTTGAAGGACAGCTCGAGAGGGTTGAAAAGTTGAATGATTGAACGTCGGCATTGTATCAGTAAAATAAAGTCAAGGTCTCCTCTGGCTAACCGACGTGACCCCAGAGTTAGAATAGTACCTAGGATCGTCCCGCTCAATTGGTATCACCGGAAATTTGCCGCCTAGAAGAGGTTACAGGTACAAAAAATGACAGAAATCTCAGTCAAATGGTCCTTGGCCGGTGTAATAATACATTATATAATGTCTGCTATGATAGCGAAGTCCAGAGTACGATAGATAACACCACCGATGCAAAGTAAGGAGCGCAGAGGCTGGCCCCTGCACTAATGTACCCCGGCGGAACTCCCAGCGTAACCGCAGCCAAGGAGTGCGTAGAGACAGTAGTAGACACACGTCCAGAAGGATCCGTTATGACGAGGGTAGCCAGAGTTGGCGTTGGTACGATGGTGGGCATCGCTGAAGTATTAAATGAAGTGGCTTGGCCGACGATAGGAACATAGGTGCTGGTAGCCAGACCCGCAGTGGCGATGCCGCCAATTGATGCGCTGATAGAAGTATTAAGGGCATATGCGGGAGTAGAAAATGTCGGTGTAGGTAACAGGAAGTTGGGCAGGGTTGTTGCTATGGTGGCAGACAGGGAGGACAGTATTGAAGCGACTGCACTGGGCGTTTCTGTGCCATTTGTAGCATTGGTGAGAGGATACAGCCCAATCATCGGAGCCTCCTTCCTATTAATACCGAAGCTATTATACAATGTCAACCTGAATCCTCTATTATTATGGGAATAGAATATTGACCTAAAGATCGAGTACACCGTTCGCAGAAAGGCCGTTCCTGAAATGAAAAGCTTCAGGAAGATAGGTCAAAGGAGACTATGAGTTTTAATGACCTATCTGCCAATCGATTCCATCCGAGTTCGGGGGAAGAGCCCGAGGCCAGGAGAGGCATAGGTTCGGATTTCCAGATACAGGGCCGATGAGGTAGTCTGAAGGCTGCAACGTGTAATTTTGATGCCTGACAGGTATCAGGATGACGATTAACAAGAACATCGTCAGAACTCACCCGAAGGCGAATGCCATTGGCACCACTGTATCACAGGGAATGGCCCATTGACCATCTGCAAGAGGCAATTTAGTAAGTAAAGGACATGTATATCCCCGAAGATAACATACCATCTACGAGACGTGCTCCATCGATCAGCGCAAATAAACGAGTAACCTACAATAATCGTAAGGTAAAGGATAGAATAGATTAACTTGAGAAACGGACATCTGGATAAGGTCCGTATATACCAGACGTCCCCCTTTATGGGATGTTAGAGACGGTGCTTATGAAGAATCTTTCCGATAGACTCACACGTCAAATAGCGCTAGAGAGTTGTTGGATGCTCTATCCGGGTATGTAGGAATAGGTATAATCTCGGTTCCATTGACCTGCATTCCGTTAGATAACATTATTGTAGAAGGCAATGTTACTCACTGAGAAGCCGGAGAGGGGGGTTGCCCAATGAAGGTAGCTAGAAGTATTGCTTTCAGCGCCGAATGGAGGAAATTCGGCAACCGGATGCCAGCTAATGAGGCTGGTGTTTTTAACCACAGATACATCAATTGCTCCTGCGGCCCTGGTTAATGAATTTTTGAGAAAAGCATAGTTAAAGAGTCGAACCTAAAGCAAGAGTGCCACTGTCATTCCTGGTCAGACTGAGAGCGAAAAGAGGATAATCTAGAAGTCCCTGCTGTGCTAGATTGGCGAAGAAAGGGGTTGCTAGAGCCAGAATTAGCATGGGATGCACATGTTAAATCATGAAACTCGTACAATTGGTCACCGTATTGGGAAAAGAGGACAAACGCGGAAATCCAAGCCCCATGATCCCGCTCGTTTGATCAGTGAAGGTAACATTCGAGTCGGTGACAACAGCTAAAAGACCATTAGATATTCTCCATAGCATGGAATATAATGAAACACATTACCGAAAGTTTGATTTGGAATGGTTAAGTTAGATAACTGTATACTTTCGCGCGCAAGGAAACCAGATGCGACTTCACAAGAAAACTCAGCGATGACTCGGAGCATGGTCTTTAAAGCGACACTTACAAGTTCCATCTGCATATCCTGCACTGAAAACTGTTTCATTGTTATTCACGGATGTGAATGTTGAGCTGTGATATGCAAGTGGGTAGCGAGGTAGATTTTTGCAAACGTTCGTCTGGCAATTGGAGGA
>JASFDF010000899.1:0-10337 GCA_036937115.1 Nidularia sp. FH-822889 | reverse complement strand
CGCCTTCACCTCGAGGCTGCTCTGCTCTTACCCCGTGCTCTGCTGTCCTGCTTGTTATTGATTTTAACATCCAAGATACACATATATATTCTGATATGACACGTGAAGTCCAGTCGAGCCACACGACTATGTCGCAAAGGACGCGTTCACGTCCTCTCCAGCTGCGTGGAGAACTTCAATGGAATCAATGACTAGTTGAGCAAGAGCGATTTTCCTGAGGCATGTTTCCTTCCAACCCCCTCTGCACCTTCGTCTTTGCGATCTTCACTACTTCCGCCGATGGATCCGCTCTTGCTTACTTTTCGTTTCCCTCCGCTCATGTAGCTTGACTTCAAATCTCAATCCCACGTCACCCACTGCATTTGGCACGTTCTATCGGCACTCCCAAGTCTATGTGTGGTTTCGGACGGATATATGCTACCTGCCCCTGCCCGCGATGGAGGACTTCCGAAGGATGCAGTAGGCACTAAGCAGCGGCAGTCGTCTTTTGGGTGTAAGACATCAGGAATGCTAAGCAGACGAGGATCAACCTACGCCTCACGCCTCATGCGTAAGAATGTATGCTTCTCGTTCTTAGTCCTTCCCGAAAAGCTAGCTAACATCATGCTCGTTGCATGGCCATAGCAAACTTCCGATCTCACTGAGTGCTCGCCTAGCTCCAGAACTTCTCCACTCCTCGGTTTGCGATAATCTCTCAATATCATAAGCATCAAAGAGATACCTTCGTCACCATGCACCCCCTGTTGCGATCCCAGAAATAACACCACGTCACTACGTGGCTACCGCTCATATTCATGATATGTCAAGTTTGACACGGTTCGAAGCAGAGTAACTGGAGTAAGATGGTTGCGATACAGGAGTTGGGAATTGAAGGTGGGGAGATTGTGGGGCAAGCTGAGTACTTGTGCTGCTTCTGTTCTAACTCTTCGGACACCCTATTGACTTGCAACCTATGGTCCTATGCAATACTTGAACAGCGTCCAGATTTGTGTGGGGGCGCTGCATCACGCGAACAATCGAAGCAACTGGAACGTAGGGTTGAGCTTCCCGGCGGACACAAGCACATGGAACGTGCCATGCCCCGCAAAGGCGTCCACTGCAATCCACAACTGACGTGCACATCAGAAACCATTCCGGACCGGGCTTCCAGGTGCCCTGCAAGATCAACGACCGTTTGTACACGAAAGTATTATCTCTTCGTCCGTATTCTGAATCTCTTGATTCTGGCAGACACCACCATCTCGCGGCCGTTATCCTTTTCACGTATCCACTGCATTACTGTCGGGTCATTCTGAACGCTCAATTGCCAGCGAAGCTGAATCACGGTTTTCACACCCTGAAAATGAATATATATCTCTTTGGAAGGGCCTTATGTTCGAGGCCCTACACCCAGTACAGAGACAGGATAAAGTTTTATTGCTCAGAGTCAGAGAGAGAGCAACAAAAGCAATACGAGAACTTTTGTCTGTCTACGTCACGTGTATGTAAAGTATGTTTGCTAGGTACATGATGGGGCGTGTTGGGACGCTTCCTGCGTGGAGTGAGCCACAAGCCTTACACTCTTCCCTCTATTGTTGGTATCCGAATCAAAATAATAAGTTTATAACTAATGTTAAACCAAAACATACAGCAGTGCGTCGAGCCTTCTCTAATCGGTATCTTGCCTCTAAACGAACTAAACTGTATCGCACGCCCGTGACATAACTCGATCTCTAAGTTTTGTCATCACATGCCAAGCTATTTTGGGTCCACCACTCTGATTACAAGGACTGAGGCGGCAAGTCCCTTGTGCTTTCTGAGCATTGACATAGTTTTGGTGGGACTGAGACTTTTCTGCTTAAATAAGAATCATGTGCGTATCTGTAAATGATTCAAGAGCAAAGCTTCTCTTGCGCGATAACATCTCTCATCAGCAGCAGATACCTGAGCCGATATGCCTCGTTTGACTGGATTCCGCTCAGTAGTTTTAGACCTCTTACTGAGGTGACACCCACAGAATAAATAGACGCATTCCTCATCATATCTGCGGAAGTTATGAGCGTCATTATCTACATAGCGTCTGTACCGCCACACTGCAAACACATCCAAGTTACTGATAAATAATCGAGATAAGGAACTTCTTCCTGCAGTATCTCGCTTCTACCTAACAGTATGTCTTCTTTCATTCACTTATATACATTCTCTCACAAGGAGTTATACATAGGCATGGAGGAGGAAGCCGATACCATAGAGCGCTTCGAAGCACTCGAGGATCTTGCACGATTCTTCGTGTTGCGCTACAGCATGTCCGGGAATGTCGAACGCCTTCATATGGCCATGGCAATTCTACAGCATTGCATGCAAGAACTTCCCTTCATCCATCTCGCCACTGTTTCTTCAGGAAATACTTTCGTCAAGACACTTCTTGACCAAACCTTTGATGAACGCCGGATGGAGGAGGTTGATTATGCACTCTCATTGCAACGCAAAATCATTCTGGTCTCACCTCCTTCTCACTGTGCCAAATGTACACTTAATTTATCCAGAGCCTTGAGGTATCAGACGTATTATGCCTCTTCAGAAGTTTTGAGCGGCCTAGAGGAGCCAGTTATACTGTTAACGCATGGTCTCGACAAGGGACGTCTCCCTTCTTTTCTTCGCTGCGAGTACACGCTAGAACTTGCAAAGTGTTTACAAATGCAATCGCATTTTACACCTAATTCAGCTAAAATAATTTCTCGCGCTATTGTATTATACACAAAGTGCATGGAAAAGGGCCACAATACTCCAGACCTTGTTTGCTCAGAACTACTTGTGAGTTTAGCGAGCACTCTAATTGATCGGTACAACTATTCCTCAAAACCAGAAGATCTCGACTGTAGCATTTCCTATTGCTATGAGGCCATGGATATCCTACGCTCAATGGAATCCTCCCTATCAGAATACAGGTCATGAGTCAGTTAGCATTGAGCCTTCTCCTTCGTGCCAGTGATTCAGGCTCTCGGGAAGATCTGGACGAATCCATTGAGATTCATAGGGAGATCATACAATATTCGAAAAATATTCAAAGTGTCTCGAAGCCCATCATATTTCTGAATTTCGGGTGGAGCTTGTATTTGCGTTTCCAGATTGCCAACCAGGCAAAGGACCTGGATGAAGCTATTTTTTGGTACCACAATTTACTCTCTGACCGACCAGGCAAGTTGTTCCAACTACAAGTATCCAATAATCTTGTCAATATACTTTTGCATCGTTTCAAGCAAAGCGGTGATAAAGAAGATTTGGATCAGGCTATATTTCTAATGCGAGAGGCACCTAGGATTAGCATGAGGATTTCTCTCGCTGCCGCAGCCGATAACACATTGGGTAATGCACTTCTTACGAGGTCAGAACTGTGTGGCTCAATTACAGATTTGGAAGATGCCATTGTTCTCTACCAACAAGCACTGGAGTATGCTATTGCCAGTGGAGACCACATTTCTATAGGGGCAACAGACTTGGCAAATGCGTGGTGTTTGCAATACCGACGCTCATTGGCTCTTTCTGATTTGATGGATGCACACTCCGCTCTCCAAAAGGCACTCGATCGTCTTAATCCAACTCATCCTTTTCGCTGTAGCGTGCAGCATAAGTTTGGGGAAGCTTACATGCTTCTCTTCATTCTTTCCGGTCATCTGCTGCATGTATATTTGCATCTATATGGGACCGTTTTCGAGCAGCATCTACTTGGGCTGAGAAGGTGGATTCTCTGTACTACTCAGCCTTGGAAGCATATGAAACTGCAATTGGATTTCTTCCTCGGCTTGCAGATCTTTCCCTTAATATGCAATTCCATCAGGAACTGATGGACTAGCAAGGAGTGCCGCGGCTTGTGCTGTGCGACAAGGTCACATCGAAAAGGCAATTGAATTGCTCGAGCAGGGAAGAGGTGTTTTCTGGGCCCAGCTGCTACAGCTTCGGACCTCCCTAGATGCACTTGGAGATGTGGCACTCAGTGCTCAGTTAAAGTTAGTGAATATTTCTTGGGCTTTAGAGCATGGAGCCATAAAATCTGGACCTTCTGGTGAAGATAAAATTGCAATTGAGAAGGAGGAGAAACACCTTAGAGATCTCAACCAAGAGTGGCTTACCGCAGTTGACCAAATTTGAAAGATGTCTGGATTTGAACAGTTCCTTCGTCCACTTAGATTCATCTTTCTTCAAGAAGCTGCAAGATTGGGGCCTATCATCATTCTCAATGCAGCCCCTTTGGCGGTTGCAATTGATGCCCTGATCGTGACAGAGATAGAAGTTTGAATGGTTTTGCTTCCAAAAATGAATACAGAGAAAGCAGAGAAACTAGTGAAGAAAGTCCACACTGCTGCTGTATTATCAGGTGGAAGGAAGGATTCTCAACTGTCTGATGAAACACGTTGCAAAATCCAAAGTATTATTGGTATCAACTTCCTTGACTCGGATCTTTCACTGGATCTGGAATTTCTCAGAGCTGGCCGATTGGCAGATAGTCCCATTGCTCATCCGGCTTCCATGTTTAAAGATGTTCTTGGCATAATATGGGACAGCATAGTAAAACCTATTCTATCTTCTTTGAATATGTTAAAGGTGTGTTCTGCGACTGCGATATTCCTCCCTGATAGCCTCGAATTCTTCTTGACTTTATTACAGGAAATCCAGAAGATATTCCTCGTATCTATTGGTGTCCAACTGGACCACTTGCGTTCCTGCCCATCCATGCGGCAGGACACTATCATGACTTTGGAAGTCATTGCGTCTCTGATTATGTTATCCCTTCGTACAGTTATCCCTTCGTACATACCCACTATTGGAGTACTCCGGACAAGGAAAGATAGCCTTCCAGCTGCGCGGTTTCGCATGCTGGTCATCATTCAACCAAAGGATCTGCCACAAACAATGACGGAATTAGAAAACATTCAAGCCTGAATTCCTGATTCCTTTTTGATTCCTCTTAGAATAGCAGGGTCTCCAGCATCTGTTGATAATATCTTAACCCATCTTCCCAATGCAACTGTTGCACACTTTGCCTGTCATGGAGTGCAAGTCTCCAATAATCTGCTCGAAAGTGCTTTACTCGTTGACGATGGGCGACTCAAGATTTCATAGATTCTTCAGCAACCTCTGCCGAATGCATCTCTTGCGTTCTTGTGTGCTTGTCAGACAGCCAAGGGTGCGACGGAGCTTCCCGATGAAGCTATGCATCTCGGTGCATCCCTTCTATTCACTGGTTTTCGAAGCATTGTTGGAACTATGTGGTATGTCTGATGTCACAGTACATCCAATCAGAATAAGCCAATGCTTAATATCCATCATAGGAATATTAATGATCAGGATGGTCCGCAGATTACTGATGCTTTCTACGAATACCTTACAATGCAATCAGACAAAAAACAACAGGACATACATAACACTTTTATTCTAGACACTTCGAGATCAGCTGAAGCATTACACTATGCAGTCCAGAAATTGCGTGAGAAGGGGGCATCATTTTCCCGTTGGGTTCCTTACATCCACATGGGAAGATGAGGAGTGTTGCATCTCGTTATCTACCGCTAGAGCGATTGATTGGTATCTTTGTACTTTATTTAAAGTAAATGACTTTCTATATGTATACATTGTCCGAATACACAATATGAGTGCAAGTGTAGCAGTTATCATGATATAAGGAAGCCATGGTCTCGACTGGATTGAAATGCTTCAGAAAAAGAAAGGAGTTTCTCTACAATAAGGAGCATTTTGTGTAGAAGGACAACTGGAGGCATGAAAAACGGTGGTATAAGGCCAGTTCCGCCTTTCTAATAGACAGACTAGAAGCCTCATACCAAATCACCGCGCCAGGGTCTCCATCACACACATAGTAAGCACAGTCGTGAACCCCCTCACAGCAAAAAAAAAACAATTAAGTACAGCAGCAGCGCCCGCTTTGGTGTGGTCGAGCACCGGAAGATTGGGGGAGTGCTCAGATCCTAGTCTAGACGGCTTTGTGGCTGACGGGCGAGAAAAGCTAGATCTATTGCGGACAATACTGGGATCTAACCAAGCGGGTGTTATACGTAAGAGGATATTGGTGGCTTGGTGTTGTGGAGATGAAAACGCACAGAAATATTCATCTGATGAGTCTCCGCGCTCCGGACAGTGTGACATAGATTGGGTGTAGGCTAGCTTCTGTATTTTTCAAGATTAAAGGTGTTTTATATGAAGAATTGTTCAGTTGAACAAGATTACATGTTGTAGCATGGAAGACCATATAAGTAGAGAGATTTCTGATACTCCGACGCGACGGATTTTTCAATTCGCCACGCACCTGTTTGCTCATGATTTGCCGTCCCCCCGTTGCCAAACTTTTCCACAATAACCCCTTTCATTTGCAGTGCTCATTATCTATAGTCCACCTCTGATCCACCGCCAACGCCATTCAATGGTTCCTCATGGCTTCTGACGTGTCAGCGACCGCACACATTGAGCATGTAATGTTGCGGTCAAAGGAGCTGCGTCCAAGCTGACCCCATGACCGGCGCTATAATCCATTATTCGGGCACATTCGTGAGTCTCCTCCATCCCTGGAAGATGCTCTGCTCTTACTTACTGTTCTACCTACCTGCCATTGATACTAGGGCTTCAAGTTGCACAAATGTGAACCTAATGCGGTGGGGAAAGCCTGGAACTATTGGCCGGGACGCCTCATGATTAGGAACAACCTTGGGATGCCCTCGTGGGTAGTCATTTTTAGTGTGGCGAACGACTCCACTAGTTCTGCTAGAGCAATTTTCATGAGGTATGCCTTGCATTTTCTGCGTACTTTTTATTGCCACTACCTCTTTTGAGGTTTTCTGCTTCCCTCGGCTTTTTTCTTCCCTCCAGCCCTTTCACTCGTTTGACTTATCCTCTAGCTAGTCCTCAGACCTTGGACACAGTGGCATTATTCCATGCTGGTGGATCTTTCGGCATGGCCCGGTGCACCAGCACCACAGAATAACCAGCTAGATTCTACTCTTGCCCGCCACAGACGTCTTGGTGCAGGTGTAGCAGAGACAGTTGGAGAGGAACGAGACACAAGTCGTACGAAAGAAGGTATGTTTTTCTTTCTTGTTCTTTCTCACTCCAACCTCATCCAGCACCTGCTGCAACTCAGAACCCCTCACTCCCCAAATCATATCGTGCAGGTCGAGAATATGGACGCCGAAGCGCCGGAGATGACCTGATCCGTCATAAACTCACGGTGCAAGCCAAGAAAAATTGCAACATCACCATCTGTTCGACGCTCATGGTCGCAGGCACAGCCCGCACTACAAGCCATGATAGAGCCCTGGGAAGGATTCATTCGGAACTGCGAAAGATTTACGGGGGCTGGAAGTCAGGTAGCTAGGGTAAGTTGACTGCATTACGGGAGTGGGGAATCGAAGGTGGGGGATTGGAGAGTTTGAGGTGAGCCCACGTGGCTTGCTTTCTGGTAAAGCCCCCAAAGGCGGTGGAAATTTCTGAATTTTTTCCATAGGAGGCTCTGGGCTAATAAAAGTCTATTTCTCATAGAAAACCGCCCACAAAGGCGTTATAACCAGCTAAATAGACAATAAAGAAAGTAGGCTCAATTGTCCGACACTTCATTTGGCTGTGGAGCTGCCAGATTATGCAATGTATTTGCCCACGACGTAGGCACCGTAACACTGGTTTAACCACATGGACGCACTGACGCTCTGTCATGAGGCGAGCTGGCGAAATGACGATGTGAGCATGCATTTTCCTTTCTTATTCTCTTTGGATGCCCTATTGACTTGCGACCAATGCAGATTCTGAAAACCATTTAGATTCGCGTGCGTAATGCGGCTAACCGAGTCAACAGGAACGCAGAGTTAACCTGCCTGTGCGGACACGAGCACGTCAAGCATGCCACATCCTACAAAATCGCGCTGTAATTCATGATGTCCTTGCCTGTCGCATGCAGAACGATGCTTGATCGGGATGCATGGTTATGAACTTCGATTCCGAGGCTCGAGAATCATCGCATGCAGGTTGGGCTCCCCATGTTCGAACTTGTGGTGTCGCGTACGCGACGCTGTGTGAGTGTCGAACCTTGTCTATCCCATTCATTCTTCGCACCCTGTAGGACCACCCGTTGCCTCGGATTTCAATTTTACGAGCTAGAGCTAACTGGGCAGTATGAATTGATCTCCAGAGGTATTTTTAGCAGACGCCTCGTGCTACCCTCTCGTAATATTGACGTCAGGAATCCATTACAGACTTTTAATGATCCAATGCCCTCTCTGCGAGACTGCGTATCGCCGCGCGATGTTGCCCATCGAGCAAATGCCATCCAATGTCCATTGCGATGCCGTTTGTAGAAGACATGGTGAAGGCTCGTTAACGCCACCTCCCTTGATAAGTTGTCCATGACGTTGTAGTTCATCAAACCAGATTTGTGTTAGGCTGGTTGAGATTCGACGAATGGTCCTCAGTGATGAGGACGAAAATTTTTAAGGAGATCCAATGATGTGTATATCGTCGTATATAAAAGAGATTCTGCCCTAGCAATAATTCAGGAAGTGTAAAACATAACTGATGCATTTCTGTCTAGGATCAGCGGTCACGAAGCTCGAGCAGAAGGCTGCATGGTAATGGTTAATAAAACGTAAATTATAAAATTATATGGATATTTGAAACTGTCAGTGCTATTGTATTATCATCAGTGTTTTAGAAAATGTCAATTAGGACTCCGATGTTACGTCTACGGCCTGCGGCATGTTTTCTCCGAAATTAAAACCTTGCGGCATCGAGTGCATCAATTATCGGAGGGCATAATGAAATAAAAGATATGTCGTGTGTCTGCCATAGAGTCGCCCAAGGCAGCTATGACCGATTGCATCTAGGACCGGAATTACATCCCAACCCGTCTAATGACGAGTTGAAGAATCCTCTACGAAGATGCAACTTCCATTCTCATCCAGCTAGGTTTACGTCGAAGTAGCGCACCACTTCGACAGCTGATCGTTATATTTGGTTTAGCAATTCGTGGCGTGGCTTCTTATTTCCAGGTATGCGTTGATGTCTCTATCGAATTTTGCAGTACTTTCAACATGATAGGTACGCAGTGCTAAGCTTGGTATCTCTGCATTCGCTTGACTTTGTTGATGAGAATTCAGCCTCCTATCTAAGTCTAAGATGGGCATATCATAGCAATCGGTCGTCCAGTTCAAAAATCGAGGTCAGATATATTTCAATGGAAGCTGTCTCTAAACTTGGAGTGGCGCTGAGATACATCATCTTCTCCCGCAGTAGATGGAATGTCGTAGAAGACGAATGTGCCCTTCTAATTGCTTCAATCCAAGCTTCGGCTTCCTTGTAACTGACTGCTCCACAGGAATAGTATTCATAGGACTATCGAGTCCTCAAATACAACTAATTCAGGTGCGGCCATACTCGATGAGCATCGCCGTGAAAGCTCATTACAGTCGACTGCATTGAGCGTATACAGTGCTTTCAAACGTATAAAGCCTCTCAGACAAGACATGATTTAACCCAAGAATTCTACTCCCTGAAATCTTACCATAAGCAATGCGCGCTACATCATTTATCACTGCAGGAATTGCTCTCGCTCTAGGTTATCCTGGAATCCTTGCGCTGGTACGTGTAGCTATATTTTCTACGACTCTTGTCCCTTACTCTATATTCTACAGCCCACTGTCCAGCTATCGAAAAAGGTACTTATTTATTGGGGTAATTTTGGTTAATATTTAAATATTTTTTAGAGCCCTCAGTTGCCCGCACTTCCGGCCCTCCCTGCCCTCCCGGCACTTCCTGCCCTCCCAGCTCTCCCAATAGTTGGTATGCTTGGACTAAATCTGACCACTCGTAATTCGAGCAATACTAACAAAACTGTTCTTATTTTCATTTTCTGCAGGAGATCTCCTTAATACATTGGGAATAGGTGCATTACCTGCACCCCCCGCCTTTCCCGCTTTTCCGGCATTCCCCGCTATCCCTGATCCAGGAACACTGCCAATAGTAGGTACGTTGTTGAACTGGTTCTTTACTCTTTAAATTCTTTTTTTCGGAACATTCTCGCTTACTATCTTATACTAGGGCCGATTCTTGGGAGTTTGGGATTATAAATTTGTCCGCGGTGTTGATAGCACCTATTATGCTGGAACATTTTTCTAGTTGAATAAGCATTGTTTACGAAACTCTCCACTATCTCAGATGATGACTTCGATGTAAGAGAATGGCATGGTGCATGCATTGCGCCTCGGGTCTTGCATAGCTCTGAAACTCAGAAAACTGGAGATAGGTATTCAAAATAAACAATCATGAGATCGGTCACCTCGGATCCTGACTCATCATTGGCATAT